>NW_024121202.1:0-77746 GCF_016745375.1 Pimephales promelas | reverse complement strand
CGCTCTCATCTGTCACAATCTCTCTCTCGATGTAGAGAGTTACCTCACTGTCGCACATACATTGCACTTGACTATTATGTTTCTTGTCCTTTTCTCTGATGAACTGAAAACAATGGAAGTATGTCAATCTCACAAATGTAGAATGTGTCTCTGTATGCAGCTCAAACCATTGAATTGAATTTCTAGCAACCAGCAAACAGACAGTATTTTACCCCACAGAATTCATTTTCTCTGCTGCGAATATTTGTTTCGTTAAAAAAAAAATAAACCACTTAATTTCGGGTTAAAATGCACATTGTAATGCACGTTACTGAGATAGGACCTAATATTACTAAAATGTTATTAGTAATCCTTTTTATTACTGCTTTACAGCAAAATGCTTCACAGTAATGTATTACCGTAATATGATTACTTTTATAATGCATTACTCCCAACACTGTTAACAAATTACTGTTGGAATGGATGCGGTCCATATCTACTACAGTATATATTCATATTATCCATATCTATGGCACTTTTTAAATTAAAGTACTGTTAAGGCCCGTTCACACCAACAATAATAACTATAAAGATAACTATATTAGTGTCCACACCAGCAGACAATATCATTCTGTTTATTCTAAGTAGGTGCTTGTCTGACTCTTTAAATGTTTGAACTTGTTACAGCAGGATGGATTCTGATTGGCTGTCAATGTTTTATCGTTCATCAGCTGAATAAAATAGTTCTAAAAGTGATTCCAATGATATTGTTTCTCTGTGCCATTATCATTATAGCTGTGGTGTGAATATTCTTTAATGTTTAGAACAACTATATCTTCATCGTTATATTTATAGTTATTGACCTTGGTGTGAATGGGCCTTAGAGTTGAATGAGCAGTTGTTTAACAAATGAGACCTTCTTGTAAATTGTTACCATTATATTTAATCTTAAATTTCGAGTTGTTTTCCCTGATCCCTTTTCCTCCATCTAAAAAGTGTGCTTTTGAATGACAACGATAAAGGCCAACTGTAAGGCAAACGTGTCCTCAGTAGATGGACAATTTCTGAAATGGACGAGATACTTTGTGCCAAGATCCTGTTAAATGTGCAGATTTCATTACATGCCTTTGATGGACATAACTTGGCCTAGCTGTTCAAATTTATTCTATTCTATGTTTTATTCTATTTTCATTTTTTTTTTTTTTTTGGTATCATGCTGTTTGACAGTGATTAATGGTATTTTTATTTGTTTCCTTCAGCTGAACCTCTGGTGCAGGTGGATGGGAAACCCAGCTGTTGTTTCTTCAAGTTCAGTCCAAAACTGATGTTTACCAAGGTCCTGAAAGCCCAGCTGTGGGTTTATCTGCGGCCACTACAGCAAACTTCCACTGTTTACCTTCAGATCCTTCGCCTTAAACCTATCACTGAGCAAGGAAGCAGACACATCCGCATCCGGTCACTCAAGATTGAGCTAAATTCTCAGGCGGGTCATTGGCAGAGCATTGATTTCAAACATGTATTGCAGAACTGGTTCAAGCAGCCCCATACAAACTGGGGCATTGATATAAACGCCTTTGACGAGAATGGCAACGACCTGGCTGTGACGTCTCTGCGGCCTAGAGAAGAAGGACTGGTAAGGACCCTTAGACCTGCTAGACTATTAAAAATAGAGTTCCCTTTCAAGGGAACTCGAGCTATGTTAGAGACACGGTGGGAACGCCCTGTGTGATTGCGTCATGAAGCACAAGTAAAATCAGTCCAATGGAAAGCCGAGACATCATAGGTGACGTCATAGACAAGGAAACTATAAAGCACCCCTGAAATTAGACCGCAACAGCTTCTGTGCCTTTAAGTCAAGTCAAGTCAAGTCAAGTCACATTTATTTATATAGCGCTTTTCACAATACAGATTGTATCAAAGCAGCTTCACAGTGATAACATGAAAGTAGCACAACACAGATCAACAACATTGCTAAACACTAAATAACCCCAACTGAGCAAGCTCAAAGCAAGCCAAAAGCAAGGCGACAGTGGCAAGGAACCAAACTCCATCAGATTGGATGGAGAAAAAACCTTGGGAGAACCCAGGCTCAGTCGGGGGCCAGTTCTCCTCTGGCTTACATTCATATTGTTTAAATATAAATATTAAATATAAATATTGTTTATGAATCAAACGGCGCCATAACATATCGCAGGCGTTGAGTCGTCTCTTCACAGGCGTTGAGTCGTCTCATCACAGGCGTTGGGGCATCCGAAATCCCTGTGAGAGGCTGGACACAAAACTGGATCTGACAAACGCCATTTTTCTCGGGACAAGCGTCCCGAGATAACAGCAGAAAGGCAGATGGGAAATAATTAGCATAGCTGATGTTCATAATGATTTCCGTTATAACTCACAAACTCTCCGTAACCTGAACTCTCCGCAACCCAACCCAACCATACGAGCCGACCCGTTTGTCTAAAAGGCTGTCGAGCCCCACTGGTGCGTTAAGCAGTTTCAGTGGCAAACGGTTCCGTATGGCATAACAGAGGACTAGAAGGTAAGCATTATGTGAATGCTTGACTAAAGAGAAGCGTCTTTAATCTAGTTTTAAACTGTGTCAGCGAGTCAGAGGCTCGGACCGTATCGGGAAGGCCATTCCAGAGTTTTGGAGCTAAATGCGAGAACGCCCTCCCTCCTTTACTGGACTTCGATATCCTAGGAATGACCAGAAGCCTTGAATTTAGTGATCTTAAGGAACGCGGTGGATTGTAGGGCGAAAGAAGGTCCGTTAAGTACATAGGTGCTAAACCATTTAGGGCTTTATAGGTCAGTAGTAGTATTTTGTAGTTGATGCGGAACTTAATAGGTAACCAGTGTAGAGATGATAAAATCGGTTTTATATGATCATATTTTCTTGAACTAGTAAGAACTCTAGCAGCTGCATTTTGTACTAACTGTAGCTTGTTTATTGAGGATGCAGGACAACCGGCTAATAAAGCATTACAGTAATCTAGTCTCGAGGTCATGAATGCATGAATTAATTTTTCAGCATCAGAAACAGATAGCATGTTACGTAGCTTAGCAATGTTTCTAAGGTGGAAAAAGGCTGTTCTTGTAACATATGAAATATGATCTTCGAAAGACAAGTTGCGGTCTAGTATAACACCCAGGTCTTTTACTGTAGTGGATAAAGTAACAGGACATCCGTCTATATTAAAGTTGTATTGTGAGAGGTTTTGTGAGTAGTTTTTTGGACCAATAAGTTTTATCTGAATTTAATAGCAGGAAATTACGCGTCATCCAGCATTTTATATCTTTGAGACACTCTGTCATTTTAGATGAGTTAGTGTTTTCATCTGGTCGTGATGAAATATATAATTGAGTGTCGTCAGCGTAACAGTGGAAATTAATTCCATGTTTTCTTATAATATTACCAAGTGGCAGCATATATATTGAGAATAGCAGAGGGCCTAAAACCGATCCTTGCGGTACTCCATAGTCTACTGACGTTATCTTTGATTTTTTCCCATTTAAACAGACAAAAAGAGAACGGTCCGATAAGTACGATCTAAACCAGCTTAATGCCTGTCCCTGGACACCGGTGAAGTTTTGTAGTCGATCCAAGAGTATTATATGATCTATAGTGTCGAACGCAGCGCTAAGATCAAGTAGGACTAGTATTGAGATACAGCCTTGGTCAGAAGCTAAAAGTAAATCATTTGTAATTTTAACTAGCGCAGTTTCTGTACTATGATGCGGTCTGAATCCTGACTGGAATTTTCATAGATATCATTTTCTTGCAAAAAAGAGCACAATTGAGCGGACACTACTTTTTCAAGTATTTTGGACATAAATGGAAGATTTGAAATGGGTCTGTAATTTGCCAAGTTATTTGGATCTAATTGCGGTTTCTTAATGAGCGGTTTTATTACAGCCAGCTTGTATATTTTTGGGACATGACCTAAAGATAAAGACGAGTTAATAATATTGAGGAGAGGCTCTTCCACTACAGGTAATAGTTCTTTCAGTAGTTTAGTGGGTATTGGATCTAATAAACATGTTGTTGGTTTAGATGCAATGATAAGTTTATTTAGCTCCTCCTGTCCTATCGTTGTAAAGCGGTTTAGTTGTTCTAGAGGGTCCATAATTGAAGCTGAATCATAAGACACCATAGCGGATTGTACATTTATAATTTTGTTTCGGATGCTTTCTATTTTCGCATTGAAGTAATTCATAAAATCATTACTACTAAACTGTAACGGTATATTTTGCTCTGGTGATGTCTGTTTATTTGTTAGTCTAGCCACGGTGTTAAATAAAAACCTTGGATTATTTTGGTTATTTTCGATTAGTTTGCGGAGATGCTCAGCCCTGGCTGTTTTTAGTGTCTTTTTATAATGTGACATACTGTCTTTCCACGCGATTCTGAAGACCTCTAAATTAGTTTGTTTCCATTTACGCTCGAAGTTGCGAGTTTCTCTCTTGATAGCATGCGTAGCACTGTTGTACCATGGTGCTTTAATTTTCTCTCTAACCTTTTTTAATCTAATTGGCGCAACAATATCTAATGTACTAGTAAGAATGGTGCTTAAACTGCTAGTCATTTCCTCTAATTCATCTGTTTGTTTGGGTTCACTTTGCAGCTTAGATAGATCAGGTAAGCTATTTGAAAATCCATCTATAGTGGTTGGAAGGATTGTTCTGCCTGGTCTATAACGTGGCGCAACATGACATATTTCATCAGTACGTATTATGCAAGTCACCATGTAATGATCGGTGACATCATCGCTTTGCGGTATAATATCTATATCAGTTGGATCGGTTCCATATGATATAATTAAATCTAGTGTATGATTTAGACGATGAGTGGGACCACTGACGTTTTGTTTGACCCCAAAGGAGTTTAATAAGTCTGTAAACGCAGCCCCTAAAGCATCATTTGTATTATCTACGTGTATGTTAAAATCTCCAGCAATTATTGCTTTATCGACATTTACCAATAGATCCGAGAGAAAGTCTGCAAACTCTTTTAGGAATTCAGCATATGGCCCTGGAGGTCTATATACAGTAGCCAGGGCTAGAGATAATATGGATTTCCTTCTTACATTTAAGAGCGTAACATTTAGCACAAGTACTTCAAATGAATTAAACCTGTGACTTGTTTTCTGAGTAATATTAAAAATATCTTTATAGATTGTTGCAACACCGCCGCCACGACCGATCAGACGAGGCTCATGTTTATAACAGTATCCTGGCGGAGTAGATTCGTTTAGACCGAAATACTCATTTGGTTTAAGCCAGGTTTCAGTAAGGCACAGAACATCGAAGTTATTGTCTGTGACCATTTCATTTACAATAACCGCCTTAGGTGTGAGCGATCTAATGTTTAGGAGACCTAGCTTTAGCAAGCGCTCTCTGTATATCTGTCCTTGTCATATTTATTGTTGTCTGTCAAGCTCATTCATTCATATTATGGCAAGCAAGATTTTAGACCTTATGTTGTTCCCTGCCCTCATTACATCACGGGTGGGGACAAACATCAGCTTTGTGTTGCTTGTTTGGGAGTGGAGCATGCAGAGCCAGTCCCAGACGGGGCTGACTATGAGCATTGCGAAAGGCTGTCCGTGAGGACACTCCTCTCACGCCGGGCATTCTTTGAGGAGGACGGTTCGGTTTGCGTTCCCTGAGGTGCGGGTCCCGCTGCTGCCAAGGCATAGCGGCGGCTTTCATCTTGGGGTTCGCAGATGGATCTAGTAGCAGGGTTTGAGACGGCCCCACCCTTTCTCAGCTCTTACCTGCTGGATCTGGTGCCTCTGCGGTTTCTCCTCCCCAGGTTAAGGCACCAATGTTGCGGCTATCCAGTTCAGAACTGTATGTAGTGGATATAGGGGATTATGAGTTTTCGCCAGCTCATACCCATGCTGATGAGGAGCTTATGGAGGTTTTGACTTGTGCTGTTGCTAAATTAAATATTGACTGGCCAGCTGATGATGTTGATGTTGAGTCTAGAAAAAGTCTTTTAAATGGACGATTTTTGCTATCTAGACCACCACGTATAAAGGGAACTCCCATTTTTTCCCGATCTCCACACCGAGGTGTCGAATTCGTGGAATAAACCGGCATCTTTCAGAGATAACCCGCAAACGAGTAATTATAGTAACGTTAAGGGTATTGCACACTATGGTTACCTAACAATGCCTCGTACAGAAGAGACGCTCTCTCCCAAATCAGCGCCAAGCCCCGACGTTACCCACCAAGCCTTTGAAAAAAATATCTTTGTTGGTGGGTAAAGTGTATTCGGCAGCAGGTCAAGCCGCAATGATGATTTCGTCAGTGATGACGATAACGAAACGATTTCATTGACGCACCGTTTTTTTATGACGATAATGCGACGATGACTAGCTAAAAATAGGTAACTAAAACATGACGACACGTTTTCGAGTTTTCGTTGACGAGACAAGATGTAACGAAAATTATTATAAGTCTGACGTTAACAATGCATGTAATTTCTGCCTGTTTTACGTGAAATCTGTCTGTATTGAGCTAAAAAAAAAAGTATCGATGTTTGTGTGAGCATATCAGTGAACACCCCTGACCACTCGGTGAGTTTCAGGTCTTTGTAAACCAAAGTTTAATGCGTTTTATGAATGATTTTTCTAGGTGGGGGTGCTAACAAAAACTAAAATAAAATTCTCGGGACAGCAGCATTTGTCCAAATTTCAATCTTAACCATTCTATTTCATCAGAAACGATCTTAAAACAGGGCGTTAAATGTAAAATACCGAACTAACAAAGACCAAATACACTGTTTACAGGGATTGTCTTATTAATTTTTATGTTCAACACACTCCAAGTTTCATGTTTGTTTCATAATATATTCAAGTATCCATTCCTAACAACTTACATTCAATGCACCTCAGTATTAGATATTTAGGGCCCGAGCACTAACTGTTAGAGGCCCTATTGAAACTGTTGGGATTATTCTTTTTAGGGCCCGAGCACTAACAGTGCGAGGACCCTATTGAAACTGTTAGGGTTATTAGGGCCCGAGCACTAACAGTGCGAGGACATTATTGAAACTGTTGGGATTATTAGGGCCCGAGCACTAACAGTGCGAGGACCCTATTGAAACTGTTAGGGTTATTAGGGCCCGAGCACTAACAGTGCGAGGACCCTATTGAAACTGTTAGGGTTATTTTTTTTTTTTTTATTTTATTTTTTTTCTTTTTTCTGCAAAGTAAGCGCCATTTTCGGGGCCGCAACATGCTCAAAAACTCACCAAATTTGGCACGCATGTCAGGACTGGTGAAAAATTTCGTATTTTGTGGGTTTCGCAGATGGGCGGGGCAAAATGGCACGCTAGCGCCACCTAGAAAATTGGAAAAAATTAGCCCCTCGTCCACGTTCAACCTACATGCACGAAATTTGGTGGGGACGTGTATCATATCAAGACGCACAAAAAAGCCTCAAGAACCCATACCATAAACTCGACAGGAGGTCCGCCATTTTGAATTTGGCGGCCATTTTTGGACGATTTACAGACTCCGTACTTTAACGAACTCCTCCTAGGGATTTAGTCGGATCGACTTAAAATTTCTGCTGTGCCTTCTAAAGGCATTGACGATGTAAAGTTGTGCTATCTGCGCGTTTTCGTCGATGGGCGTGTCCGTGGCGTCGAAGATTCGCCATGAAACAGGAAGTTGTACTAACTTGGCTGTAAATGCCCAGATCTGCACGAAATTTTACACATTTGACAAGAGTCACGCCCTGAACAAATCTACATGCCGACATTCACCCACAGTCATAGCGCCACCTGCTGGCAACAGGAAGTGACCTTTAACGAAGCAGCCCCCGCTGCTTGTTTGACCGACATGTACGAAATTTCTGTGGTACATCTACCATGACCAGACGCACAAAAAAGCCTCAAGAACCCATACCCTAAACTCGACAGGAAGTCCGCCATTTTGAATTCGGCGACCGATTTGGGACGATTTACACACTCCGTACTTTAACGAACTCCTCCTAGGGAATTAGTCAGATCAACTTCAAATTTCTGCTGTACCTTCTAAAGGCATTGACGATGTAAAGTTGTGCTATCTGCGCGTTTTCGTCGATGGGCGTGTCCGTGGCGTCGATGATTCGCCATGAAACAGGAAGTTGTAGTAACTTGGCTGTAAATGCCCAGATCTACACGAAATTTTACACATTTGACAAGAGTCCCGTCCTGAACAAATCTACATGCCGACATTCACCCACATTCATAGCGCCACCTAGTGGCAAGAGGAAGTGACATTTAACGAAGCAGCCCCCGTCGCATGTTTGACCGACATGTACGAAATTTCTGTGGTACATCTACCATGTCCAGACGCACAGAAAAGTCTCTTGGAGCGATGCCCTAAACTCAACAGGAAGTCGGCCATTTCTAATTTTACCGCCATTTTTGGATGATTTACTCATTACGTACTTTAACTAACTCCTCCTAGGGCTTTAGTCGGATCGCCTTCAAATTTCTGCTGTGCCTTCTAAAGGCATTGACGATGAAAAGTTGTGCTATCTGCGCGTTTTCGTCGATGGGCGTGTCCGTGGCGTCGATGATTCGCCATGAAACAGGAAGTTGTAGTAACTTGGCTGTAAATGCCCAGATCTGCACGAAATTTAACACATTTGACAAGAGTCCCGCCCTGATCAAATCTACATGCCGACATTCACCCACAGTCATAGCGCCACCTGCTGGCAACAGGAAGTGGCCTTTAACGAAGCAGTGTGGCAAATGCACAGCCGCACTGGCTGAGCTGCAGAAAATGAAACGCGGCCGCCTCACACCCCGACATGCTACAGGTGCGAGGGCCCGCCCATCGCTGCTTGCAGCTTTAATTAGGGCCCGAGCACTAACAGTGCGAGGACCCTATTGAAACTGTTAGGATTATTTTTTTTTTTTCTTTTTTCTGCAAAGTAAGTGCCATTTTCGGGGCCGCAACATGCTCAAAAACTCACCAAATTTGGCACGCATGTCAGGACTGGTGAAAAATTTCGTATTTTGTGGGTTTCGCAGATGGGCGGGGCAAAATGGCACGCTAGCGCCACCTAGAAAATTGGAAAAAATTAGCCCCTCGTCCACGTTCAACCTACATGCACGAAATTTGGTGGGGACGTGTATCATATCACGACGCACAAAAAAGCCTCAAGAACCCATACCCTAAACTCATCAGGAGGTCCGCCATTTTGAATTTGGCGCCCATTTTTGGACGATTTACAGACTCCGTACTTTAACGAACTCCTCCTAGGGATTTAGTCGGATCGACTTAAAATTTCTGCTGTGCCTTCTAAAGGCATTGACGATGTAAATTTGTGCTATCTGCGCGTTTTCGTCGATGGGCGTGTCCGTGGCGTCGAAGATTCGCCATGAAACAGGAAGTTGTAGTAACTTGGCTGTAAATGCCCAGATCTGCACGAAATTTTACACATTTGACAAGAGTCACGCCCTGAACAAATCTACATGCCGACATTCACCCACAGTCATAGCGCCACCTGCTGGCAACAGGAAGTGACCTTTAACGAAGCAGCCCCCGCCGCTTGTTTAACTGACATGTACGAAATTTCTGTGGTACATCTACCATGACCAGACGCACAAAAAAGCCTCAAGAACCCATACCCTAAACTCGACAGGAAGTCCGCCATTTTGAATTCGGCGACCGATTTGGGACGATTTACACACTCCGTACTTTAACGAACTCCTCCTAGGGATTTAGTCGGATCAACTTCAAATTTCTGCTGTACCTTCTAAAGGCATTGAAGATGTAAAGTTGTGCTATCTGCGCGTTTTCGTCGATGGGCGTGTCCGTGGCGTCGATGATTCGCCATGAAACAGGAAGTTGTAGTAACTTGGCTGTAAATGCCCAGATCTACACGAAATTTTACACATTTGACAAGAGTCCCGTCCTGAACAAATCTACATGCCGACATTCACCCACATTCATAGCGCCACCTAGTGGCAAGAGGAAGTGACATTTAACGAAGCAGCCCCCGTCGCATGTTTGACCGACATGTACGAAATTTCTGTGGTACATCTACCATGTCCAGACGCACAGAAAAGTCTCTTGGAGCGATGCCCTAAACTCAACAGGAAGTCAGCCATTTCTAATTTTACCGCCATTTTTGGATGATTTACTCATTACGTACTTTAACTAACTCCTCCTAGGGCTTTAGTCGGATCGCCTTCAAATTTCTGCTGTGCCTTCTAAAGGCATTGACGATGAAAAGTTGTGCTATCTGCGCGTTTTCGTCGATGGGCGTGTCCGTGGCGTCGATGATTCGGCATGAAACAGGAAGTTGTAGTAACTTGGCTGTAAATGCCCAGATCTGCACGAAATTTAACACATTTGACAAGAGTCCCGCCCTGATCAAATCTACATGCCGACATTCTCCCAGTCATAGCGCCACCTGCTGGCAACAGGAAGTGGCCTTTAACGAAGCAGTGTGGCAAATGCACAGCCGCACTGGCTGAGCTGCAGAAAATGAAACGCGGCCGCCTCAGACCCCGACGTGCTACAGGTGCGAGGGCCCGCCCATCGCTGCTTGCAGCTTTAATTTTTAGGGCCCGAGCACTAACAGTGCGAGGACCCTATTGAAACTGTTAGGGTTATTTTTTTTTTTTTTCTTTTTTCTGCAAAGTAAGTGCCATTTTCGGGGCCGCAACATGCTCAAAAACTCACCAAATTTGGCACGCATGTCAGGACTGGTGAAAAATTTCGTATTTTGTGGGTTTCGCGGATGGGCGGGGCAAAATGGCTCGCTAGCGCCACCTAGAAAATTGGAAAAAATTAGCCCCTCGTCCACGTTCAACCTACATGCACAAAATTTGGTGGGGACGTGTATCATATCAAGACGCACAAAAAAGCCTCAATAACCCATACCCTAAACTCGACAGGAGGTCTGCCATTTTGAATTTGGCGGCCATTTTTGGACGATTTACAGACTCCGTACTTTAACGAACTCCTCCTAGGGATTTAGTCGGATCGACTTAAAATTTCTGCTGTGCCTTCTAAAGGCATTGACGATGTAAAGTTGTGCTATCTGCGCATTTTCGTCGATGGGCGTGTCCGTGGTGTCGAAGATTCGCCATGAAACAGGAAGTTGTAGTAACTTGGCTGTAAATGCCCAGATCTGCACGAAATTTTACACATTTGACAAGAGTCCCGCCCTGAACAAATCTACATGCCGACATTCACCCACAGTCATAGCGCCACCTGCTGGCAACAGGAAGTGTCCTTTAACGAAGCAGCCCCCGCCGCTTGTTGGACCGACATGTACGAAATTTCTGTGGTACTTCTACCATGACCAGACGCACAAAAAAGCCTCAAGAACCCATACCCTAAACTCGACAGGAAGTCCGCCATTTTGAATTTGGCGACCGATTTGGACGATTTACACACTCCGTACTTTAACGAACTCCTCCTAGGGATTTAGTCGGATCAACTTAAAATTTCTGCTGTGCCTTCTAAAGGCATTGACGATGTAAAGTTGTGCTATCTGCGCATTTTCGTCGATGGGCGTGGCCCTGGCGTCGATGATTCGCCATGAAAAAGGAAGTTGTAGTAACTTGGCTGTAAATGCCCAGATCTGCACAAAATTTAACACATTTGACAAGAGTCCCGCCCTGAACAAATCTACATGCCGACATTCACCCACAGTCATAGCGCCACCTGCTGGCAATAGGAAGTGACCTTTAATGAAGCAGCGTAGCAAATTCACAGCCGCACCGGCTGAGCTGCAAAATATGCAACGCGGCCGCCTCACTTCCCGACGCGCTACAGGTGCGAGGGCCCGCCCATCGCTGCTTGCAGCTTTAATTTATTTTTATTTTTTTCTGCAAAGTAAGCTCGATTTTCACGGCCACAACATGCTCAAAAACTCACCAAATTTGGCATGCATGTCAGGTCTGGTGAAAAATTTCGTATTTTGTGGGTTTCGCGGATGGGCGTGGCAAAATGGCTCGCTAGCGCCACCTAGAAAATTGGAAAAAATTAGCCCCTCGTCCACGTTCAACCTACATGCACAAAATTTGGTGGGGACGTGTATCATATCAAAACGCACAAAAAAGCCTCAAGAACCCATAGCCTAAACTCGACAGGAAGTCCGCCATTTTGAATTTGGCAGCCATTTTGGGACGATTAACACACTTTGTACTTTAACGAACTCCTCCTAGGGATTTAGTCGGATCGACTTCAAATTTCTGCTGTGCCTTCTAAAGGCATTGATGATGTAAAGTTGTGCTATCTGCGCATTTTCGTCGATGGGCTTGTCCGTGGCGTTGATGATTCGCCATGAAGGAGGAAGCTATAGTAACTTGACTGTAAATGCCCAGATCTGCACAAAATTTTACACATTTGACAAGAGTCCCGCCCTGAACAAATCTACATGCCGACATTCACCCACAGTCATAGCGCCACCTAGTGGCAACAGGAAGTGTCCTTTAACGAAGCAGCCCCCGCCGCATGTTTGAGCGACATATACGAAATTACTGTGGTACATCTAACATGTCCAGACACACAAAAAAGTATCTTGGAGCAATGCCCTAAACTCAACAGGAAGTCGGCCATTTCGAATTTTACCGCCGTTTTTCGATGATCTACTCATTACGTACTTTAACTAACTCCTCCTAGGGATTTAGTCAGATCGATTTCAAAGTTCTGCTGTGCCTTTTAAAGGCATTGACGATGTAAAGTTGTGCTATCTGTGTGTTTTCGTCGATGGGCGTGTCCGTGGCATCAATGATTCGCCAGGAAACAGGAAGTTGTAGTAACTTGGCTGTAAATGCCCAGATCTGCACAAAATTTTACACATTTGACAAGAGTTCCGCCCTGAACAAATCTACATGCCGACATTCACCCACAGTCATAGCGCCACCTGCTGGCAACAGGAAGTGACTTTTAACGTAGCAGCCCCCACCGCATGTTTGACCGACATGTACGAAATTTCTGTGGTACATCTACCATGTCCAGACGCACAGAAAAGTCTCTTGGAGCGATGCCCTAAACTCAACAGGATATCGGCCATTTCTAATTTTACCGCCATTTTTGGATGATTTACTCATTACGTACTTAAACTAACTCCTCCTAGGGATTTAGTCGGATCGACTTCAAATTTCTGCTGTGCCTTCTAAAGGCATTGACGATGAAAAGTTGTGCTATCTGCGCGTTTTCGTCGATGGGCGTGTCCGTGACGTCGATGATTCGCCATGGAACAGGAAGTTGTAGTAACTTGGCTGTAAATGCCCAGATCTGCACAAAATTTTACACATTTGACAAGAGTCCCGCCCTGAACAAATCTACATGCCGACATTCACCCACAGTCATAGCGCCACCTGCTGGACACAGAAAGTGATGTTTAATGAAGCAGCCCCCCACTGCACGTTCAACCTACACGCACGAAATTTGGTGGGGACGTCTATCATATCAAGACGCACAAAAAAGCCTCAAGAATCCTTACCCTAAACTCGACAGGAAGTCCGCCATTTTGAGTTTGGTGGCCATTTTGGGACGATTTACACACTCTGTACTTTAACAAACTCCTCCTAGGAATTTAGTCGGATCGACTTCACATTTCTGCTGTGCCTTCTAAAGGCATTGACAATGTAAATTTGTGCTATCTGCGCATTTTCGTCAATGGGCGTGTCTGTGGCGTCGATGATTCGCCATGAAACAGGAAGTTGTAGTAACTTGCCTGTAAATGCTCAGATCTGCACAAAATTTCACAAATTTGACAAGAGTCTCGCCCTGAACAAATCTACATGCCGTCATTCACCCACAGTCATAGTTCCATCTGCTGGCAACAGGAAGTGACCTTTAACGAAGCAGCCCCCGCTGCATGTTTGACCGACGTGTACGAAATTTCTGTGGTACATCTACCATGTCCAGACGCACAAAAAAGTCTCTTGAAGCGATGCCCTAAACTCAACAGGAAGTTGGCCATTTCTAATTTTACCGCCATTTTTGGATGATTTACTCATTACGTACTTTAACTGCCTCCTCCTAAAGATTTTGTCGGATTGACTTCAAATTTCTGATGTGACTTCTAAAGGCATTTCCGATGTAAAGTTGTGCTATCTGCACGTTTTCGTCAATGGGCGTGTCCGTGGCGTCGATGATTCGCCATGAAACATGAAGTTGTAGTAACTTGGCTGTAAATGCCCAGATCTGCACGAAATTTTACACATTTGACAAGAGTTCCGCCCTGAACAAATCTACATGCCGACTTCATCCAAAGTCATAGCACCACCTGCTGGCAACAGGAAGTGACGAAGCAGCCACCGCCACACGTTTGACCTACATGTACGGAATTTCTGTGACACATGGATCATGTCCAGACATACAAAAAAGCCTCTTGGAGCAATGCCCTAAACCCAACAGGAAGTCGGCCATTTTGAATCTTACGTTAATTTTTTTGGTGAATTGGATGCGTAGCAAATTCAGAGCCGCACCGGCTGAGCTCCAGAATATGCAACGTGGCTGCCTCACACCCCGACGCGCTACAGGTGCGAGGGCCCGCCCATCGCTGCTTGCAGTTTTAATTATGGCCCGAGCACTAATGTTGCGAGGCCCCTATTGAAACTGTTAGGATTATTTATTTATTTTTTTGTATTATTTTTTTTGCAAAGTAAGCACCATTTTCGCGGCCACAACATGCTCAAAAACGTACCAAATTTGGCACGCATGTCAGAACTGGTGAACAATTTCATATTTTGGGGGTTTCGCGGATGGGCGTGGCAAAATGGCTCGCTAGCGACACCTAGAAAATTGGAAAAAAATAGCCCCTCGTCCACGTTCAACCTACATGCACGAAATTTAGCGGGGACGTGTATCATATCAAGACTCACAAAAAAGCCTCAAGAACCCATACCCTTAAACTCGACAGGAAGTCGACAGGACAATGGGCGTGTCCGTGGCGTTGATGATTTGCCATGAAACAGGAAGTTGTAGTAACTTGGCTGTAAATGCCCAGATCTGCACGAAATTTTACACATTTGACAGTCCCGCCCTAAACAAATCTACATGCCGACATTCACCCACAGTCATGGTGCCACCTGCTGGAAACAGGAAGTGACCTTTAACAAAGCAGCCTAGGCTATAGCAGCGAAGGCTATACTCAAGACATACAGGTGAAACGCAAGAAACAACAAGGCATCCAAAATAGAGGCAAAAGCATAATGTTAACGTTACCGGTCACAGTCAAAAAATGAACCACCGCATTTCCTACTAATCGAGACGGAGACTGGGACTAACAATATCAGGGAGCAACACTGTTCATTCAAAGCTGGGTAGGTCTCTATTCACTTCTATAATCGCTATTACAAAGCAAACGGACTACACGAGTATAACGTTGTATTTATTAGCGTGTGCTATCTAGCGTATCAACAACCGGTATGAGTACCGAAATCATAACCTAAAACATTATAAAACGGTCTAACTAGTATAACTTCAAACTCACAGTAAGGTTAGAAGTAAAAAAAAACGATGTGCTTGTTGATCTTTGCGGGGTTTAGCTGACTGAGGACATCCACACAGTTTAATCCAAAGATTAAACTGGTTTTGGGAAGAGAAAAAATGGACACCCCCCTCCAACCTCTCTGGGAAACGCGTATCTGTGTTACAAATGCCCGAGGCACAATGTTTAACCATATTTTGGATAAAACTAAAATAGACCAAAAATATGAGACGCCTGTGTTGAAAGTCAATGGAGCGCTGTGAAAAAGTGTCCGACCTCTGGGGGAGCTCGTTCTTTGCTGCGCTGTGATTGGTCAATCTACATTCTAGGGCGTGGCTTTGCCAAAGTTGAATTGTGTCGCACAAACAGATCTATCTCTCCAGGCCACCAAGGAGACGACCAAATCTGTGGGCCGTTCTATGGCAGCCCTGGTGGCCACAGAACGTCATTTGTCGTTAAATCTTTACAATATTAAAGGCAAAGGGATGCGTGGATGCAGCACTGGTTCCTTTGAGACTCCAGGGCATTCACATATTAAATTATTTCGACGATTGGTTGATTTTAGCTCAATACGAGCAATTGGCAGTTCGGCAATTAGATTTCGTTCTGTCCCACATAAAGAGGTTGGGGTTGCGGCTCAACACCGAAAGAGTGTACTCTTACCCGCTAAGAGGACCACTTTTCTACAGTAGGTGGACAACCAGAATGTCGTTTACCGCCGCGGCAAGTGCCGCGGTAAATCTACCGCGGCAAAAATAAACCAGCAGTATTTCAAAGTCGGTGGAGAAATGACCACCAGGTGGCGCAAAGGGACATTAAGCGAAAGCAAAACGTATGTAGCCTACATTTTAAATGGAATATAGCTTTAACTAGAATATAAACTTTTAGGCTATAGGAGAACATTTTATTAATCAAAAGTTAAAATAGGCCTATCTCGCAGTCAGCGAAAATAATTAAAGTGCTGCCCAATGACGCTATTGAGGAATGCAAAGACTGAAGAGCGCTTCTCTCGCGTGCGCACCGCACACACTGACTGCTGAACGGCTTTTGTCAGTGAGAAAAGTCGTGGTCGAGTGGTAGAACTTTGGTACACTTATTTTGATGACACTGTTTCAAATCCCGCGTAAACATAAAATTACCTTGCATTTCTATTTTACATTTAAGGAACAAATCTCTTCCAATAGATTGACTGAATTTACATCTTCAAAAGCAGTTATGTAAAAAAAAAAAAAAAATTCCATGTAGATTTAAAAAAAACAAACAAAAAAAAAAACAAAAAAAAAAACATAACCAAGCTAAGCAAGTTGCGAATTGCCGGTGGGTATTTCCCCCTCTAAGACAATATCAAATATGTGTATATATACATATAGCCTACATATACATATATATATATATATATATATATATATTAAATATGCAACACGCACGTTTAAACAACAAATAGCCTAATAAAATCTGAACCAGCGCTTCTGCGCCTGTATTGAGACATAACATGCAGCGCGCGTTTCAGTTTCAGTGGCCTTAATATTCTTCGACAAACGCGGCGGTGCTCACTTGAATTTATTTTTCTCATCACAGCTATAATAAAATCATATTTTAAAACTGTAAGAGGTCTCCTTTTTCATGTAGCCTAAAGTAGCCCAGGCCTACATTCACAATAGGCATAACAACAAACCTTTTTCTTTCTCATGAGAGCGAACATATGGCTGAATGGTAGAACATAGGCCTACGGTTCTACCATTCCAAACACATGGTTTCGAAGCTTGATCAAACTTACAGTAGTTGTATTTTATATTTAGGCTATTAATGCAGAAAGATTTGTTCTAAAACTCCATTTAGTTTTTTTTTTTTTTTTGCTTATATTTATAAAATGAAATAACCATGCATTTCTATTTTACACTAAGGAACAAATCTCTTCCAACAGATTGACTGAATATACATCTTCAAAAGCAGTTATGCAAAAAATATAGAAAATAAAACTTAATGGGGTTCCATCATGTAGAATTAAAAAAATATCCCCCCTCCACAGTAATCAATGCTATAATTAGCCTAGACCAATATATAGCATATATATATATTTATTTTTAAATATGCAACACGCATGTTTAAACAACAAATAATAAAATCAGAACCAGCGCTTCTGCTCCTGTATTGAGAGATGTCAGTTTCAGTTTCAGTGGCCTTAATACATTGATTCACGACTATTTAAAATGTCACGAATTGTTTTGAGGTGGTTTTGAACGAAATATTGAAGTTTATAATTGAGTATTTTTTGACACACCACGCCCAGTGTAGCCCTATATTCTAAAATCAGGTTTTATTCTGGCATTAATTGTGTTCGACAAACGCGGCGGTTTGAATTTATTTTTCTCATAACAGCTAAAATAAAATCATCTTTTAAACTTTAAAAGGTGTACGTTTTCGTGTAAAGTCGGCTTACACTTACAATAGGTTAACCACAAAACTTTTTCCTGCTCATTTGAGCGAATACTCACTGGAGAAACATTGGGCATTTTCCCGTGAGTGAACACATGGCCGAGTGGTAGAACTTACGGTTAGAACATGATAATGACATGGGTTCGAAGTCCGATTCAACATGGATAATTGTAGTTACACTTTATATTTAGGTATGCAGAAAGATTTGTCTAGTTCTAAAACTGTTACAGTAGCCTACACCATTTAATTGTTTTTTTTTTTTGCTTGTATTCCAAAACACTATAAATCCATTTCAATAGTTTTTAGGAAAACTACATTTTTTACCTAGACCCACACATTTTGTGAATATTCAAATTAAATGTTTTATTGGTTCAGTCTGAACATGTTGAACAATGATTATTAAGTCAAACAACAATATTGTTAATGATAAATTAAAAGTTTTTTTTTTCTTTTTTTTTTTCAAAACGCTAAATAAACGCATTTATGTTTAATAATATTATGTTACTTATTTTTATTATTTCGTCTATGTTGAGTAGGCTATATGAAAAGTGAACCGCATGAGATGAGTAAGATAGGATCTAAAGCTACCCAATATATCGGAAAATATTTGTGGGTCAGACATGATTTTGACCACCAATTAAGTTTTGTTTTGTAGAAAGCTTGTAAATTTCGTTTCAGATAAATTCTATCTTCATGTTAATTAATGTTTCATCAACAAATTGACTGGATTAACACATTATAAGTAAATATCAGACAATAGGCTATAATCAGGACACAGAGGCGCGTGTGTGAACTGGAGCGTGTCTCATAACCGAAACACCGCGATTCTTGCCTGCGAGAACTAGAAAGCTTTAAATGTCTACTTTAAAACAAAACATTTAAAAACGAAAATAAATTGGCAACTCTCTGCGTAAGTAGGCTAATTCGAAGTAGCCTATGCGTTTAGGCCTATGCGCGTTCACTGTGAAGGCGAGTCAGCATCATCAACTTTATCTTTGCTGCTGACACCGACAAAAAAACACTAGTATATTAGAGTTTAGAGCAGCATGTTTGCAACAATAACACAGTCAAACAGAATGTAAGCCCTGTGTGTGTGTGTGTGTGCATGTGCAGTTGTGTGTGTGCGTCACACGTTAAATGTTTTAGAATGTAACACAACATTCAAATGCAAATATGCACCCTCCCCCACTTGAAAGGCCGTGTATCCACCAAAGTGTTTTTCCACACGCCTGGCGTATATGTTTTCAATTGTTTTCAATGGGAGCACCGCGTTTTTTTAAACGCTATGAGCGTACCTAATCAAAGCAGCTCCTGAGATGGCTGGCGTTTCTAGAATGTCGTTTTTTCTTCGAACAATTCAAGAACAATGTAGGCTATAGGCTACAAATTGAACATGGTTCATTTTTTGTGAAACTTTAAAACTGGCCTTTACTTTTCTTGACGATTCCTCGGTAGCTTTTGTTTGAAGGCATTCAATTGCTCCAAAACACGTTAGAAACATAACTGCACTTTATCACAACGGATTAATAAACTGTACCCACGAGTTCCTAATCCGTGCTCTTAGATTTTTAAACCGTGCCCTCAGTTTTTGCAATCTGTGCCCAAAAATTCATAAACCGTGCCCACGCTTTCGCAATCCGGACTCGGATTTGTGGCTCGTCCCCCAGAGTGTGCCGCATGATTCAACCAGGCCTCCTGTTTAGATGCGGGATGCATTGCATTGTTTTTAAAATCCTTTTTTAAAATGGATAATTTCTTGTATTTAAAAAAAAAAATACATTTAGGATACTTTTATCTTTAAAGTAAATTTTTAGAGGAAAAAGCTCAGTAGCCTACTATAATAAGCGAAAAAATAAAAATAAAATAGGCTAATAATAACACACAGTTCAAAAACTGCAAAAGGTTTGTTTATAAGTTTAAAATTATTTTATGTTAAATATATTACTGTCTTCGGTGAACTCATTCATAGTAATAAACGTAAATAATAATTAGCTAACAAATCAAAATGCATTTAGGCTACCCTATTTAGAAGACGCTTTTTAATCCACAAAAAAAGAACAAAGCAATTCGTCAAATGTCAGTCTTAGACAATAATAATGGGCTAAGATTCTAACAAACAAACAGGTTTTTAAGCATATCCAACTGTTTGTGTGAAGCGCGCACATGCATGTCACTGCCGCGGCCGCAAACACTTGCATGTTATCAACAGTGGAACAATTTAAAATAATCTAGCGGGAAAAAAATACGTAATTATTTGCAACTACTTTTATTTGTGTAAACTCACAATAACAAGAAAACGTCGTTATTTTTCAGACACATTTATTATGATTAGCCTATAAATCACCTATAAATCATCTCACTCTATGCTTCCCGAGACATGCTCTTCTCATTTAGCACTGCAAAATATAGTTTTTAGAAAGTAAAATCTATTTTTTTTCATATTAATTTGCGAATATTTTAAATGTTTAATAAAGGCAAAAAGTCAATGTTATTTATTTTTTTGTGCACAAACATTTGGATAGCCTATGCGTCAAAATCTTGTGTTTAGGCCTATTTGTGATAATCTCAGCCCTGTTTTATTATTGTCTAACCTGTATTATGACTGACATTTGACGAATTGCTTTGTTTCTTTTTTTCTTTTTTCTTTTTTTGATAAAAGCGTCTTATAGGCCTATCTAAATGCAGTAGGCCTATGTAGCCTAAATGTAATAATAATAGCATATTATTATTAGGCCTATTATTTGCGTTTATAACTTTAAATGAGTTCACTTAAAAAAGGAATATGTTAATCATAAAACAATTTATGAATGTTTTATTTGTATAGGCCTATAACTTTGTGTTTGTGTTAGGCTATATTTATTTATTTATTTTTTTGTAAGTAAGAGTCCTTTTAAAAACAATGCATCCCGCATCTAAACAGGAGGCCTGTTTGAATCATGCGGCACATTCTCGGGGACGAGCCACAAACCCGCGAGTACGGATTGCGAAAGCGTGGGCACAGTTTATGAATTTGTGGGTACAGATTTACAAACGGTTTACAAATCTGAGAACACGGATTAGGAACTCGTGGGTATGGTTTATGAATCCGTAGGCACGAATTGTTAAACCGAGGGAACAGTTTAAGAATCCGTGAGTAGCCTACAGTTTATAAACTGAGGGGACGGATTGATTTGTGATTTCACCGGAACGAATGAAACCTCCACAACTGATTGCAGCGTGCGTCCGATTGAAGACAACACATTGCAGCGCTAGATGAATGAAACGAATGCGGTTAGCTTTCAAAAGTGGTGGGGACAATATCGACACTGTCAAAAAGGGACATGTCCCACCCCTTACAGGCTAGAGTGTTAACCTTGAATTTATCTGCTACCTCAGCTCTCAATGAGAAGTGGCAAATTAAGTCGGACACTATAAGTAGGCCTAAATAAACAGTTAATAAACTCGCTAATAAACAGCTATCTATTTAAGCTTCAAGAACGGTAGGCTAAAACATAAAAGCTGTCGGCCAACAGCATGTAACGAGGTTCGATCTCGCGTCGTTTGGAAGTCGATGAGGTTGAGGATGATGCGTTAACCAGACAGCTATCGCAAGGTTGAGGATGATGTGTTAACCACACAGCTATCGCAATGTTGTCTTATACGATTGTAAAGCCTCATTGATGTACCTAATATGTTTCGACTGCAATGTTTTAAGGTTTCATTATCTTTTCAATTTAATTTCAGTATTGTGATTAATTAATTAATTTAACAACGTTTCACTTGAATTAATCTGCTATCATCTTTCAATCGCTCTGAAAGAGCCGCAGCGCAGCTGAAGATTACACAAAAAACGGACACTTTTCAAAGTCTGTGATTGTAGCGCCTCTTAGCGGCCAAAGGCAGCAAATACACCTCAACTTTTACCGCCGCGGCAAACCTGCGGCGGTAAAAACCACATTCTGGTTGTCTACCTACTGTAGGTGTAATATGGGATTTGACCACAATGCAAGCTCATCTGTCTCCTGCACGTATTTCTGCGATTCTCACAGCCATAAAGAATGTAAAACTAGACCAGTCACTCACTGTAAAACAGTTTCAACGTAATCACTTTGTGGCTCAGAACCAAGGGGTTTTCTCCAAGGGGAAATCCATTCCGCAAGATCAAGGTCACGCGGCAATGACTAAGTGCCTTGCTCATGTGGAAGAAACCTTGGTTCCTCGCCCAAGGTTGGGGGCCCAGTGCTGGGGGCTTCTTGTCGTCGCGTCATGGTATCGACGGATACTTCCCTCACGGGATTGGGGGGGGGGGGGGGTCATGAGTGGCCGCTCGGTGCAAGGTCTTTGGCAGGACCATCAATGTTCCTGGCACATAAATCATTTGGAGATGATGGCGGTATTTCGAGCTCTCAAATCCTTCCTGCCAGACCTGAGGGGCCGTTCATGTGTTGGTCCGCTCAGACAACACATCGGTGGTTTCCTATATAAACCATCATGGGGGTCTGAGGTCACGTCACCTTTGCAAGCAGGCCCATGGGAAATTGCTGTCACTCAGGGCAGTATATATTCCGGGACATCAGAATGTGGTAGCGGATATCCCGTCGAGACAGGGGCTGAGGCTTGGGGAATGAAGACTTCACCCGGAGGTTGTGGAGCTCCTTTGGGAGAAGTTTGGTCAAGCTCAAGTCGACCTTTTCGTATCATCAGATTCAACCCATTGTACCATGTGGTTCTCCCTGATGCACCCAGCTCCTCTTGAGCAAGGTGCTATGGTGCAGGTGTGGCTAAGGCTGCATCTGTACGTTCTATATATACATGCTTCCGGGGGTTCTGGTGAGGGTTCGGCGGGTAGGGGCCCGTCTGCTACTACCTTTACTGTCCGACCCGAGTTTGGTTCTCGGACTTAGTGCCCCTTCTGGACGGCTCTCCCATGGAGATTCCGCTCAGGAGGGACCTGCTGTCCCAAGCAGGGGGCATGATATTTCACCCTCGTCCAGATTTGTAGAAACTCTGGGCCTGGCCTCTGAGGGGACCCGGCTCACAGAATCCGGTCTCTCAACTGAGGTCTTTGAGACCATTCTCCAATCCAGAGCTCCTTCCATGAGAAAACTATATGCATTGAAATGGATATTATTCTCCACCTGGTGTGGTGAACGTCACCTAGATCCTGTTAACTGCCCTGTTGGTACAGTTCTTGATTTCTTTTTAAGACCGTTTCTCTGCTGGTTATCTCCTTCTACCTTAAAGGTTGATGTGGCGGCTATATCGGCCTACCACACCCCTCTGGGGGGTAATTCTATTGGGAGACATCCTCTAATTACTTGTTTTCTCCTTGGTACATTGAGGTTGAGACCTGCACTGCACTCTAGACCACCGGTTTGGGATTTGGCCATTGTACTTGAGGGTCTGGCTTTGGCTCCCTTCGAGCCAAACAACTTAATCTGTTATGTCCAGTTCAGCCATTGGATGCCTACGTTCACAGAGCTGCCCTGTGGCGTAAGTCTGAGCAGTTATTTGTCTGCTTTGGGTCACTCAAGAGAGGGTGCCCTGCATCTAAATAGGTAATGAGCAAATGGATAGTTGAGGCTATCTCATTGGCTCATGAAGCGGCCGGACAGCCTTCACATATGGCTCTGCGGGCCTATTCTACGAGGAGTATGGTGGGCTCTATGGCTTTAATTTCAGGTGTTTCCCTTCTTGACATTTGTAATGCGGCAGACTGCTCCTCTCCGCATCCATTTGTCAGGTTTTATGACCTAGACCTCTCCACTCCAGGGGCTAGGTTGCTTGCTAAGAAGTGTGCGCAAGAACTTCACACAGAACAGACATTGGTCACTATAGCATAGTGGGTATGGGGTTCCTACCACGTCTCAAACGCAGCTCGAGTTCCCTTGAAAGGAAGCAGAAGTAGTTCCCATACTTTTTGAATGCCCTGATCGACTTGCTTCAGGCCTTCCAAAAGCTGTCGCAGTCTGATTTCAGGGATGCTTTATAGTTTCCTGGTCCATGACCTCACCTATTTGGCATTCCCACCACTTCTCAAACGCAGCGTCTCGTTCCAAGGTTACAAAGGTCTGAGACGATTTCTGTTACAGAGAAAATGTTGTAATCTTAACATTTTTGTTCATCAGAGAATCACCCATGAAAATAAATGACAGCTTTGGCATTCCTAATCATTCTTCTAGTTTTCTTATTTCAGAAGTTAAAATTTTTTTTTTTTGGAAGAATACTCGTTTGTGCCTGTATCAATCAAATTGTTAAATAAGGACAAGTGATTTTTCCCTATAAGGGTGTTCTGTGTCTGTATTGTGGTGTAATGTATTTTAGGATTATTTTAAGAGTAACAGGTGATGTTAAAACATTAAATACGGAATCCACACCAAATTTTCCCACTAGGGACAATAAAGTATGTTTAATTTCATTCATTTCTATTTTCCATAACAAGGATGCAAGAGGAGATGATGGTGATTTATAACTAAACTCTAAAAAAGACAATAACCACAATAAAATTTGTCCATACATCTGCTCATTTTTTCTAATTATTCTGAAGCTATATAAATCCATTTTGTGAGGAAAATACTGAAATGTAATAGTTCAGTGATAGTTCGTAAATATCATCACACGTTCTGATCAAAAGCAGTCATTGACATACATTTAAGTCTCCTGTTTATACAAGGTGCAAAGTACTGATTCAAATGCTGAAGAGGCTGAAGTGCTGATAAAACCTGATTCGAATTTAAATGGACTAAATCGTTTCAAAAAAGTTTTGGAGTTACAACCATTCATGTAAAACTTTCCATTTTTTTTGTCCCAGCGGCTTGACTCATTTCTGCATGTCTTCTTCCTCCCCTAATCTCCAGCAGCCGTTCCTGGAGGTCAAGGTTCTTGAAACCACCAAGCGATCACGAAGGAATCTGGGTCTTGACTGTGATGAACACTCCACAGAATCCCGCTGTTGTCGCTACCCGCTCACAGTTGACTTTGAAGCTTTTGGCTGGGACTGGATCATTGCACCTAAACGGTACAAGGCAAACTACTGCTCAGGCCAGTGTGAGTACATGTTCATGCAGAAGTACCCACATACTCATCTGGTGCAGCATGCTAATCCCAGAGGCTCAGCAGGGCCATGCTGCACACCCACAAAGATGTCGCCAATAAACATGCTCTACTTCAATGACAAACAGCAGATAATCCATGGCAAAATCCCAGGAATGGTGGTGGACCGTTGTGGCTGTTCATAGAATTGTTCGTTATGGTTATGGTTTAGCTAAGGGAAAGTGATGGAGGGAGGGTGTCAGGGATGCATAAAATCTGCATGTCTCTACAATTTCCTTATATTTTCCTTACATACTTTGGAAAGAATACTACAAAATGTACAGAAAACAAAAACATTTGTAGTTTCTTTCGCAAATCCAGCAGAACAGTCCTGGATAAATCCTAATACGATTTCTCAATTTAAATCTAAATTTTTATTTTACAAACAATCCGCTCTGCACAAATATATTCTCAAATAGAAATATATTTGTGCAGTATTACACATTTAGAGAGAACAGAAAAAATACTTGATGCTGGAAACTTGTTGAATTACAGCTGGTTGGGACACACTGGAAGATGACACACACGCACATGCGTGCACGCACACACACACACACACACACACACACACACACACACACACACACACACACACACACACACACACACACACACACACAATCTTCTTTCAGTTGTGAAAAATATTTTACATTTTGAGCCAGCATACTAAGACTTATTCTAGGTTTCCTCCTTGTCTTTTTAATGTACTTCAAAGCAAATGTTATCCATTGAAAAAATGACAGCAGACACATGCGACCCCTCCACTAACACTGCTACCACTATGGTGCGACATTTTCAGTAATCTAGGTACACATTCACAACTAGTTTGATCCTCTTTTTTTTTTTTTGTAAAAAGCAAAATAAAAAAGGGAAGTGAAAGGAAGATTTTTTATTAGGAATTATTATACAAGAAAAAAAGGAACATATCTAATAGTGCTTGTAGCAATATTAATGTGTTTCATCATATGCGATGGACAAAATCATCTTAACGAAAATAACAAAAATAGCTTATTTAAAAAGATAATGTCACACATATCTAATGTGTCACACACGGTAATTAAATAGTAATTTGTGTAAAGATAATGTTTCCCATGAACTATAATTTTACATGAATGCTATTTTTAGAAATGTCATCTCTGCTTATATAAACTGCCTTAAAAGTCTAGTATCAATAAATCAGTGTCAAGGTAAAACAAAATAATACATGTTCATGGCTATATTCACTTGTACTGAATACAGCTGAGGTTTCAGCTATGATGAATACAGCTGAGTATAGGTTCCTATGCTGGCAAAGGTATTTACAATTACATAAAAGAACAGATGTCACTGTGGATCACAACTATAATGCTCTATCCTGTGTAGATAAGACACTTATTAAATCGGTGTCTGCAATTTAGAGAAAATCATTTCATTAATTTTTTTTCTGTATTTAATCAAATATCATTCCTGCCCCTTACCAACCTTTAATGGTACAGTCAACTTATTTAGGAGTGCTGAAAAAGTAAAGGATGGAGAAGGGGAAAGGTAGAATAGAAAACGCCACAGGTTACTCATGTAACCATGGTTCCCTGTGAAAGGGGACGAGACACTGCGTCCTCTAGAGAACACAATGGGAAATGCTTCCGACATGACTGGTGGCAAAAGCACGTGGTATCTAAATGCGACAATTGACAGCGACAGCCTATGATTTCATTACCAGTGTGACATGAGTATAAAAGGGCACCTGGTTTTGCCTAAGCAGAATCTCTAGATTTAGTACTAACACAGAGGCCCCCAACGAGAAGGGATTTCATTATTAGAGACAATACCACTTCACACCAGAATCCAGAGACAACAATCCTGGAAAGTAAAGACTCTACACGGGGTCCCAAGATCTCCCAAGAGGGCTATCCAGGATCTATACATCAATATAGGCTCAGGCTCTCAGAGCCTGACAACTTGTTAATGTAAGTGCACTGAGCTCTTGGGTGCATAGTTCTCTGCCTAACAACCCTCTAAAGCAGCGGTTGGGAACCTATGGCTCGCAAGCCACACCTGGCGCATTGGCAAAAATCATGTGGCTCCCAAGGTCTCTCACCCTTTACCAACAAACGAGCGATAAAAAAATAAGACACATCAATAGAGGCTCAATCGGCTCTCTGCAGAAAATCTGCCAGTCACAATTCCCTTGTAGTACAGTCTACCGAAATTAATGAAAAGTTTATGATAATAATTATATTCATGTTGCACTGGCAAAAGTGCATATTCAGTGCTGTTCGCACTCGCGAGTCATTAGAGCAATCAACTAACCACTTATCTCTGATAACCCACAGCTCCTGCACTGGGATTCAAGTAGCTGCAGCTTGTTTAGCCTAATGGCGAAAAGCAGCAACAATGTAAAAGAAGGCTATAAAGTTTAAAGGTGGAATACCTAAGATTTTTGCATTAAAATATCCCAAAATCACAAGGCCAGTGTTATATATTTAGTTAAGATGATGACTTACAATATTCCAAATGTCGCCAGTCAATCGCGTCATATCCGCATTACCTCGGTTTCCGCTCGTACTGCGTGTAGTCCTGGACAAATGTGGAAGTTGTAGTTGTGCGCTATCAAGCAACAAACGTCAGCTTGTTTCGCGCATTTGTTATGGAATGGAGCACAATTATTCTTTAGCGATTGCACCTGGTTCTGTCGACAAAGACAAGTCTCATAAACGCAAACGTCAACGAACGGGTCAACCAAATCCCGTTACAACTCCAGGTATCGCACACCGGACGTGCACTTTCTCATCAGTGTATGGCCAGCAATATTGTTATGTTTAATGACATGAAAGGAAGATAATGTCTGTTCTATGTTATGATTGTACTGTACAATTAAATACAATCGTTGCTGAGTCTGCATTCTGAAAACTTTACCTCAGAGCATCCGTTAACTGAATGAATTGAGAATCTCACATGAAAAATCTAATAACATCAGTAATTGTCATTCAAGCAGCTGATTTCAGTAAATTAATCCAAAACTAAATGCATATTGCAGCATAGGGCGAAGTCAGGATCCATTAGCAACGATTTGAGACAAAAATAATTACAATTTTATATAAAACTATGTAAATGGCGCTCTGTGGCGCAGCAGGATTTTGAACACAGTCCTGAGCCGTTGCTGGGTGCTGCGGACAGACGGCGAATGGCGCCGCCGGTATGTGTACACTTATAGAGAATAATATGTTCGAATTTTAAAGATGTGGCGCGAAGCGGCGCTGAGCTTCTCGTCCAGTGTGCAACCACCTTAACATTAATTTTGTGAAACTGTAGCTGTGGTTGAATACTTACACGACATGAAAAGATGTGTCAAATGTACATTAAATAGATTTTTTTATTTTTATAAAGTTATCAAAAAGGAGGACCAGCCACGTCAACTTCTTGCAAGAGACCTGAATGCCCCTTCAAACCCTCTCCACCATACCATAGTTATCTGTGATAACTAATTTACTTTTAAACCTTACTTTTCTTGCGGTTATTTCAGTTTAATGAAAAACAAGCATGTCATTAAACGCAACATTTATAGAAATCGAACTTTACCTCATCCATGACAACTAATTTTCGATTCCCGTCTGACTGATTTATCCACGGTGGAGTTGAAAACAACAGTTCCCATCATTCCGCGTTCCTCCACGTCGTCATCAAGCAAAGCCGTTGTTGTTTTGAATGTAGCGACCTCTAGCGCATAAAATCTTAGGTATTGTAGCTTTAATACTTTCACTTTTGCTGCAGAGACCCTTTATGACACATGATAAATGTGTAGCATTTTTGATAATCCACGCAGATTTCAGTTGACGTTTTTGTTTAAAGTTATTAATAACAAAAAATGAAGGAATGAGAAAAAAAGAGCAGGATGTGCTTTATAATGAAAATAAATATTAAAAGCGCAATCGCGAAGTACTGAATTACTGGCATGATGCTGTGCGCGTGCTCCGAGCACAACACAAAAAAGCATGGTAGCCTTTGTTTTCGGTTGCGCACCTAAATGGCCAAATAAATACAGAAATATATCAAAATGCCAAGTCGAGTATTCACGTTAACACAGTAGATGTAAGTGCTGTATAAGTACTGTAAGTACTCTCTCTCTCTCTCTCTCTCTCTCTCTCTCTCTCTCTCTCTCTCTCATATATGGACAGAGAGGATTTATGCTCATCAGTTGATAACTCAACCTCACAGTGAAATCAATTAATATTGAAACTTTGTTTGCTAAATATTTGTTTGTTTTTAGTTGTCTATGAACATAATAATTAGCCTAATGTTTTTGAAATTTTTTTTTTTTTCTAATGAAAAAAAAAACATCTTTAATAATAATATTATATATTTCTTTTACTGTGGCTCTTTTGGAAAATGCATTAACCAAAAATGAAAAAAATGGCTCTTTGGTCAAAAAAGGTTCCTGACCCCTGCTCTAAAGCAAGGAGAGTACTAGCCAGACTCTACCTTGAGAAAAGCTCATCAAGGAGGCTCACGGAGTCATTCAGCTTGATATAACTATCAAGGAAGCAAAGTACTCTGCATTACAGGGTTAGGGTTAGGGTTAGGGTTAAAAGCAAGGGGAGTACTACAGCACTAACCAGACAAGGTAAACAGAGCTCAAAGAGCAGAAGCCTCAGCAAAAACTACTCTCTAAACCGAAAGGAGGCCTAACCACACTGCCAGAGACAGTCTTATCAAAGAGCCTCATTTCCAAAGAGCCATACACTTTGACAATACTGTCTGTGTGCAACCCTGGGGAGCTAAGGCCTCAGCAGGACGACTCTCTAGAATGAGAGACAACACTCTCATTGTTGTCACTCAGACCAAGAAGGCTTCTCAAAAGCTTATTGCTACTGTCTTTACAGAGCTCTAGGAGAGGAGGCCTCACCAAAAAGCCTCTGTAAAATAAGAGGAGGCCAAACAACACTTTACACCAGAGACAGTCTCATCCAAGAGGGCAACATACTGATGCGTAGCTCAGAAGAATGACTCTCTCAAACGAGAGGAGGCCTAATGACACTCAGCCCTAAACACAGTTAACTGAAGAGGCACTCAAAGAGCCTACAACTTCAGTCCTGCTGTCTGTAAGTAGCTCTCTCTAAGAGAGTGGAGGCCTCCGAAAAATGACCCTCTAAAACAAGTGGAAACCTAACTACACTCTACGGCAGAAATTCTCACAAAAGAGGTTCTAAGAGCCATACTGTCTGTATGATAATACTGTCTAAGCAGAGCTCTGGAGAGCTAGGGCCTACCAAAATTACTCTTTATAACAAGAAGAGACATAACTTCAGACACTTAACTCTGAAGACAGTACGGACTTTCCTGTGTTATTATCTGTGCAGAGCTCTAAGAATGGAAGCCTAAAAAATGACTAACTTCACTCTACACTGAAGACTATCTACCAAGGAAGCTCATAAAAAGCCCCACATCTTGAAAAACTACCTATGAAGAGCTGCAGGGAGCAGGGGCCTCAACAGAACGACTCCTACACAACTCGAGAGGAAGCCTACACAACTCGACACACCTACACCAAAAGAACAACCTCTGAGGGTCTCAAGAGAACTCTAACACATTAAGCTCTAGGCTAAAGACAGTTTCACCAAGGATGCTCACCTACTTCTTGATAGTCCTCTCTATACGGAGCTCTAGGGGGAGGGGGCATATGTCCTGCCGTTCAGGAGTGATGTAGTATCATAAAAATGTAACTGGCAGGATCAGAGCCTTCAATGAGGCCTCAACCAATGAAAAACAGTATGGGGGCATTGACATCTCCATGCTCATGCAATCCCTTTACATTTACTTATTCTATTGTGATAAAAGGATAAATGTGGGCCGACTATGGTTTCTCTTATGATTTCTTTGCCTCACCGTAGAGATAAAATGTGAAACAGAAGGCTCAAACCAGATCACAATCTCTATGTGGCACAGTCCATAACTTCCCACAACCCCATTATTGATATTATATTGACTACTACACTCTTTCTGCCTCTAACTAGAAACAACATATTGAGCAGTAGCTATATTTGAGCCAACAATAGGAGCCCAAAGAGGAAAAGTTCTTGTTTGACTCCTCCCATGAATGCATACGTATACCTAGTCAAATACATTCCACACAAATGCAACTGCCTGAAAAGATCGGTCACCTCTAGTGCGGTAGCGAGTGCGTGGAACCGTCAGCAGGTTCTGATCCACAGACCTCAGAGCACGCACAGGGGCATAACACTGAATTAGGTCACTAATGTAGGGGGGAGCCTGGCCATGTAAAGCTCTGAAAACTAAAACCAAAATTTTAAAATTTATCCTATAAGACACTGGTAACCAATGAAGTTCTTTTAGGATTGGGGATATGTGAGACCCACTATTTGTATGTGTTAAAATTCTGTCTGCAGAGTTTTGTACTAATTGCAGTCAAGAGAGCTCCTTCTGGTTTAGGCATAAAAATAAAAAACTATTATAATAAACTCAGCTCCCTTGAGAACAAAACATGCAGGCTCCTTCATGCACGTAGGGGCCTACTTCAAACAAACGGATCCTGAAGACAAAGAGGAGGATAACGTGTTCCTCAGGCGCCCTTTGATACTCACGGTCACACCAGTAATGACGTCATAGGTTGTTGCCGGCCAATTCAGTTGTCCCTTTTAGATATGTGATTCAGACACCGGATTCACACATGCCGGATGCATTCCCCCTAGGATGCAGTACTAGAACCCAATCAAAAGGGAACTTTTTCTATTCTTCAAAGATGTTCCTTTGTTGAAAACAAAAGCACTATTATGTTGGATAAAGGAGGAGCCCTCTTACAATAAATCAAAGTAATATATGTATGTAACAGAGAAGAATAAAGGGGGTGGGGTGGGATGGTGCTGAAGGGTAAAAGATTAGTTTGGGCACTCCACTTCCCAACAATAAATTTTGCACTATGTGAAGTAAATGGCAAGAGGAATCATGTTTTTGTCTCCATTTGTATTTGACCTTGTCAAGAACAAGAATTTGTAGATGGATTTTAATAACTGAAAATGTCTAAGGAGTTTAGGATCCATCCATAATACTGTATCTGTTTTTATCATCTTTGAAATCATTCTGCTAAAAGCAGCGACTAATGGTTCCCCGCTCTAAGACAAACCATATCTAAAATGTCAAAACTGGTCTAAGCCTGTTGTTTAAATAGGTTCTTTTTTTTAATCTTATGAAATCCATAAAACTGAATTCTAAAGCCTTAGCACACTAGATGACACCTCATTAAGTTCTAAAGTTTCAGCTATTGTTTGTGGCTCAAATAAAAGTGCCCATGCATCATGAGAATGCAGGTTACAAAAGTAATGATCAGTTAGTCATTTTCAGTAACTATCTCTACTGAAAACTAAATAAATCACAAAATAATTAAAAACTACCTCATCAAACAGTTTTAAGTCTTGCTATGAAATGAAAATTGACAAATTTTATAATATCTCAAGAGAGCCAAAATCCTCTATTTTAATGGTCAAAATACAAATGCATGTAATCACATCATCATTTTTTTACTCTTGCCATTTCAGTTTTGTCAATGTTGTTTAAAACATTATGACTACTCTGTCAATGTTTTTTAGAACAATATTATTTGAACAATGTACAAGTCTTCTAAAATACCACAGGGTCTCTATATTAAAGTCCTTTAAGGACACAAAGAAAGTATGGTAAGTATATGAAGAGTTCAGATGCAAAAGCCTCTAAATGCCATTTTAAATGTTCTTCTTTAATGATGATTTTTATCTAACTTGTATATTTAAGTTCAGTAATTTCACTTAAATGGCAATGATAATTACCTATTAATTGTTATTTAAGTGAAATTACTGAACTTAAATATACAAGTTTGATAAAAATCATCATTAAAGAAGAAAATTTCAAATGGCATTTAGAGGCTTTTGCATCTGAACTCTTCATATGGAGATCACAAGCCATCACCCTAAGTTTTACGATTTGAAACCTCTGTATAATATAATGTTCTCAAAGTTTTTTGTCATAAAATATGTGGGGGGAAATATAATTTTGATCTGTAAATGTGAGAAAAAAAATCAAAATGAAAACATTTTACATTACACAGTGTTGAAAGACTCTCTGCTTTGAAGATTTACTTACTCTTTTCAGTCATGTTCAGCCACTCTTTATATTGTGTAGAGAAATGAATTATAGTAGTTTGGTTTTCATTGCAAAGAAGAAAATTTGTTCATCATTATTTCTGTCCTTGTTTGTTGTTTGATCACTTTTTTGTACAATAAATACTTTATTTAGCTTACAAAAGGAATGCTCCTTTTTTACATACTATACCAACATTTATGGTGCATCTGACAAGCTAGGAAAAGACCTCCAGAGGATTATGGCTCACTTCAATGGGCAATTCTTTTGTATTTATTAATCTATTTAATGTTTTTTTTTTTAATAAAAATACAACTGTTCATTGTTTGTTAATCTCATGTCCATTAAATAATGTTAACAAATACAACTTTTAATTGTAGTAATGTATTAGTAAATGCTGAAATTAATGTTAACCATGATTAATAAATGTGTTAGTTCATGAACTAATGCAGTGATCTAATGTTAACAAATGAAAGCTTGTTGTAAATGTTAACACTGTTTAAAATTTACAAACTTAACACTGTTAAAAAAAAACTTAACAAATGTTAACACTGTTTAAACTTTAACAAACTTTATTTGTTTGTCACACCACATCAACCCCCTGGGGACCAAGGTGTATTTGGGGTCCTTGATGTTCTGACATGCCCTGACATTTGTACTGTTTTCAGTTGCTTATAAACATATTAATGGCACAGATGAAATTACACTATATTTAGCACAAACAGGGCTACCATAATATGTGAGCAACATTTATGTACATGTTTGTATTTTTGAGAGAATATTGGGTCCCTCTTTATATTAAGTGTCTTTAAGTACTATGTACTTACATTGAAATTAATAATTTGATACAATGGACTTATTGTGTATATACATGTTTTTACATTGTACTTATATTTTAAAAACACCAGCTTGTAATTACAGCTGTAATTAATTTATGTAATTACATTTGTAATTACAAAGTTGACCCTCCCCTCACACCTTAACCTGCCCTTAAACCCACCCACCTGACCCTAACCTTACCCATATCACACTAGCCTGACTTCGTCATACTCATTTTCTAATAAGAAAATGATTCTGATACCGCTCCGTTGGGCTTTGATTATGAGGCGTGTCTTAACCGAACAAGGGAAAAAAAAAACCCTCTGCACTCAATTGGATAGTCGGTAAACCTACAACCAATCAGAGCAACGCAGTAAGTCAACTACTTTGCATAGCGCAGTTTTCAACTACAGAACTTACTTATTTTAGAAGTTAAATAATGATTGTTGCTTCTTTTACTTACTTCTCAATGAGTGCGACCAAAGGAGTAACCACAACGACCACAGGCTTTTCATTATGTCCCATCTTCTTAGCGACCGTCAGAGCCAGCTGATAAGTTACACTTTTCCCGAATCATGTTGGAAGGACGCCAAAAATATCTTTCCGATCGACAAATGCCTTGATTGCAGTTCTCTGTTTGTCTATTAAAATTAATGCACTGTCGGTTTATTTTACAACAGACGCGACAGCGGAATCTATACATCTCTATTCTCCAGCTGCAGTCATCTCTGAGAGAAATCAGTTACAGTAGGTAGACAACCAGAATGTGGTTTTTACCGCCGCAGGTTTGCCGCGGCGGTAAAAGTTGAGGTGTATTTGCTGCCTTTGGCCGCTAAGAGGCGCTACAATCACAGACTTTGAAAAGTGTCCGTTTTTTGTGTAATCTTCAGCTGCGCCGCGGCTCTTTCAGAGCGATTGAAAGATGGTAGCAGATTAATTCAAGTGAAACGTTGTTAAATTAATTAATTAATCACAATACTGAAATTAAATTGAAAAGATAATGAAACCTTAAAACATTGCAGTCGAAACATATTAGGTACATCAATGAGGCTTTACAATCGTATAAGACAACATTGCGATAGCTGTGTGGTTAACGCATCATCCTCAACCTTGCGATAGCTGTGTGGTTAACGCATCATCCTCAACCTCATCGACTTCCAAACGACGCGAGATCGAACCTCGTTACATGCTGTTGGCCGACAGCTTTTATGTTTTAGCCTACCGTTCTTGAAGCTTAAATAGATAGCTGTTTATTAACTGTTTATTTAGGCCTACTTATAGTGTCCGACTTAATTTGCCACTTCTCATTGAGAGCTGAGGTAGCAGATAAATTCAAGGTTAACACTCTAGCCTGTAAGGGGTGGGACATGTCCCTTTTTGACAGTGTCGATATTGTCCCCACCACTTTTGAAAGCTAACCGCATTCGTTTCATTCATCTAGCGCTGCAATGTGTTGTCTTCAATCGGACGCACGCTGCAATCAGTTGTGGAGGTTTCATTCGTTCCGGTGAAATCACAAATCAATCCGTCCCCTCAGTTTATAAACTGTAGGCTACTCACGGATTCTTAAACTGTTCCCTCGGTTTAACAATTCGTGCCTACGGATTCATAAACCACACCCACGAGTTCCTAATCCGTGTTCTCAGATTTGTAAACCGTTTGTAAATCTGTACCCACAAATTCATAAACTGTGCCCACGCTTTCGCAATCCGTACTCGCGGGTTTGTGGCTTGTCCCCGAGAATGTGCCGCATGATTCAAACAGGCCTCCTGTTTAGATGCGGGATGCATTGTTTTTAAAAGGACTCTTACTTACAAAAAAATAAATAAATAAATATAGCCTAACACAAACACAAAGTTATAGGCCTATACAAATAAAACATTCATAAATTGTTTTATGATTAACATATTCCTGTTTTAAGTGAACTCATTTAAAGTTATAAACACAAATAATAGGCCTAATAATAATATGCTATTATTATTACATTTAGGCTACATAGGCCTACTGCATTTAGATAGGCCTAGGCCTACTGCATTTAGATAGGCCTATAAGACGCTTTTATCAAAAAAAAAAAAAAAAAGAAAGAAACAAAGCAATTCGTCAAATGTCAGTCATAATACAGGTTAGACAATAATAAAACAGGGCTGAGATTATCACAAATAGGCCTAAACACAAGATTTTGACGCATAGGCTATCCAAGTGTTTGTGCACAAAAAAATAAATAACATTGACTTTTTGCCTTTATTAAACATTTAAAATATTCGCAAATTAATATGAAAAAAAAAATAGATTTTACTTTCTAAAAACTATATTTTGCAGTGCTAAATGAGAAGAGCATGTCTCGGGAAGCATAGAGTGAGATGATTTATAGGTGATTTATAGGCTAATCATAATAAATGTGTCTGAAAAATAACGACGTTTTCTTGTTATTGTGAGTTTACACAAATAAAAGTAGTTGCAAATAATTACGTATTTTTTCCCGCTAGATTATTTTAAATTGTTCCACTGTTGATAGGAACATGCAAGTGTTTGCGGCCGCGGCAGTGACATGCATGTGCGCGCTTCACACAAACAGTTGGATATGCTTAAAAACCTGTTTGTTTGTTAGAATCTTAGCCCATTATTATTGTCTAAGACTGACATTTGACGAATTGCTTTGTTCTTTTTTTTGTGGATTAAAAAGCGTCTTCTAAATAGGGTAGCCTAAATGCATTTTGATTTGTTAGCTAATTATTATTTACGTTTATTACTATGAATGAGTTCACCGAAGACAGTAATATATTTAACATAAAATAATTTATAACTTATAAACAAACCTTTTGCAGTTTTTGAACTGTGTGTTATTATTAGCCTATTTTATTTTTATTTTTTCGCTTATTATAGTAGGCTACTGAGCTTTTTCCTCTAAAAATTTACTTTAAAGATAAAAGTATCCTAAATGTATTTATTTTTTTAAATACAAGAAATTATCCATTTTAAAAAAGGATTTTAAAAACAATGCAATGCATCCCGCATCTAAACAGGAGGCCTGGTTGAATCATGCGGCACACTCTGGGGGACGAGCCACAAATCCGTGAGTCCGGATTGCGAAAGCGTGGGCACGGTTTATGAATTTTTGGGCACAGATTGCAAAAACTGAGGGCACGGTTTAAAAATCTAAGAGCACGGATTAGGAACTCGTGGGTACAGTTTATTAATCCGTTGTGATAAAGTGCAGTTATGTTTCTAACGTTAGTGTTTTGGAGCAATTGAATGCCTTCAAACAAAAGCTACCGAGGAATCGTCAAGAAAAGTAAAGGCCAGTTTTAAAGTTTCACAAAAATGAACCATGTTCAATTTGTAGCCTATAGCCTACATTGTTCTTGAATTGTTCGAAGAAAAAACGACATACTAGAAACGCCAGCCATCTCAGGAGCTGCTTTGATTAGGTACGCTCATAGCGTTTAAAAAAACGCGGTGCTCCCATTGAAAACAATTGAAAACATATACGCCAGGTGTGTGGAAAAACACTTTGGTGGATACACGGCCTTTCAAGTGGGGGAGGGTGCATATTTGCATTTGAATGTTGTGTTACATTCTAAAACATTTAACGTGTGACGCACACACACAACTGCACATGCACACACACACAGGGCTTACATTCTGTTTGACTGTGTTATTGTTGCAAACATGCTGCTCTAAACTCTAATATACTAGTGTTTTTTTGTCGGTGTCAGCAGCAAAGATAAAGTTGATGATGCTGACTCGCCTTCACAGTGAACGCGCATAGGCCTAAACGCATAGGCTACTTCGAATTAGCCTACTTACGCAGAGAGTTGCCAATTTATTTTCGTTTTTAAATGTTTTGTTTTAAAGTAGACATTTAAAGCTTTCTAGTTCTCGCAGGCAAGAATCGCGGTGTTTCGGTTATGAGACACGCTCCAGTTCACACACGCGCCTCTGTGTCCTGATTATAGCCTATTGTCTGATATTTACTTATAATGTGTTAATCCAGTCAATTTGTTGATGAAACATTAATTAAAATGAAGATAGAATTTATCTGAAACGAAATTTACAAGCTTTCTACAAAACAAAACTTAATTGGTGGTCAAAATCATGTCTGACCCACAAATATTTTCCGATAGGCTATATTGGGTAGCTTTAGATCCTATCTTACTCATCTCATGCGGTTCACTTTTCATATAGCCTACTCAACATAGACGAAATAATAAAAATAAGTAACATAATATTATTAAACATAAATGCGTTTATTTAGCGTTTTGAAAAAAAAAATGAAAAAAAAAATAACTTTTAATTTATCATTAACAATATTGTTGTTTGACTTAATAATCATTGTTCAACATGTTCAGACTGAACCAATAAAACATTTAATTTGAATATTCACAAAATGTGTGGGTCTAGGTAAAAAATGTAGTTTTCCTAAAAACTATTGAAATGGATTTATAGTGTTTTGGAATACAAGCAAAAAAAAAAAACAACTAAATGGTGTAGGCTACTGTAACACTTTTAGAACTAGACAAATCTTTCTGCATACCTAAATATAAAATTTAACTACAATTATCCATGTTGAATCGGGCTTCGAACCCATGTCATTAACATGTTCTAACCGTAAGTTCTACCACTCGGCCATGTGTTCACTTACGGGAAAATGCCCAATGTTTCTCCAGTGAGTATTCGCTCAAATGAGCAGGAAAAAGTTTTGTCGTTAACCTATTGTGAGTGTAAGCCGACTTTACACGAAAACGTACACCTTTTAAAGTTTAAAAGATGATTTTATTTTAGCTGTTATGAGAAAAATAAATTCAAACCGCCGCGTTTGTCGAACACAATTAATGCCAGAATAAAACCTGATTTTAGAATATAGGGCTACACTGGGCGTGGTGTGTCAAAAAATAGTCAATTATAAACTTCAATATTTCGTTCAAAACCACCTCAAAACAATTCGTGACATTTTAAAAAGTCGTGAATCAATGTATTAAGGCCACTGAAACTGAAACTGACATCTCTCAATACAGGAGCAGAAGCGCTGGTTCTGATTTTATTATTTGTTGTTTAAACATGCGTGTTGCATATTTAAAAATAAATATATATGCTATATATTGGTCTAGGCTAATTATAGCATTGATTACTGTGGAGGGGGGATATTTTTTTAATTCTACATGATGGAACCCCATTAAGTTTTATTTTCTATATTTTTTGCATAACTGCTTTTGAAGATGTATATTCAGTCAATCTGTTGGAAGAGATTTGTTCCTTAGTGTAAAATAGAAATGCATGGTTATTTCATTTTATAAATATAAGCAAAAAAAAAAAAAACAACTAAATGGAGTTTTAGAACAAATCTTTCTGCATTAATAGCCTAAATATAAAATACAACTACTGTAAGTTTGATCAAGCTTCGAACCCATGTGTTAGGAATGGTAGAACCGTAGGCCTATGTTCTACCATTCAGCCGTATGTTCGCTCTCATGAGAAAGAAAAAGGTTTGTTCTTATGCCTATTGTGAATGTAGGCCTGGGCTACTTTAGGCTACATGAAAAAGGAGACCTCTTACAGTTTTAAAATATGATTTTATTATAGCTGTGATGAGAAAAATAAATTCAAGTGAGCACCGCCGCGTTTGTCGAAGAATAATAAGGCCACTGAAACTGAAACGCGCGCTGCATGTTATGTCTCAATACAGGCGCAGAAGCGCTGGTTCAGATTTTATTAGGCTATTTGTTGTTTAAACGTGCATGTTGCATATTTAATATATATATGTATATGTAGGCTATATGTATATATACACATATTTGATATTGTCTTAGAGGGGGAAATACCCACCGGCAATTCGCAACTTGCTTAGCTTGGTTATGTTTTTTTTTTTTTTTTTTTTTTTTTAAATCTACATGGAATTTTTTTTTTTTTTTTTACATAACTGCTTTTGAAGATGTAAATTCAGTCAATCTATTGGAAGAGATTTGTTCCTTAAATGTAAAATAGAAATGCAAGGTAATTTTATGTTTACGCGGGATTTGAAACAGTGTCATCAAAATAAGTGTTCTACATCAAAGTTCTACCACTCGACCACAACTTTTCTCTCTGACAAAAGCCCAGATGTTCGGTTGTTCAGTAGTCAGTGTGCGCGGTGCGCACGCGAGAGAAGCGCTCTTCAGTCTTTGCATTCCTCAATAGCGTCATTGGGCAGCACTTTAATTATTTTCGCTGACTGCGAGATAGGCCTATTTTAACTTTTGATTAATAAAATGTTCTCCTATAGCCTAAAAGTTTACGTATATTCTAGTTAAAGCTATATTCCATTTAAAATGTAGGCTACATACGTTTTGCTTTCGCTTAATGTCCCTTTGCGCCACCTGGTGGTCATTTCTCCACCGACTTTGAAATACTGCTGGTTTATTTTTGCCGCGGTAGATTTACCGCGGCACTTGCCGCGGCGGTAAAACGACATTCTGGTTGTCCACCTACTGTAAGCGCTCTTTGATAACGTGATGATTACGTCCTTGCAGATCATCTGTCAATCATCGTATATAAAGCCCGCCCTGGCAATTTGATTGGCTCGTTCATTTCTTGCCTGATCATAATAGAGAGCCTAAGTCCCGCCCCTTCCGGTCGACCACCATGGGACCTTATTTCGGAAAAATATTGAATGGTAGTCAGTGGCGAGAGACAACAAATATTTTGATCTCGTTTGAATTGTGCCCTGAATTACACATATGATGTTTGTTAATTTAAAAGATACATTTTAAAGTAAAGAAAGTCGCAATTTGATGTAAAACCGTTGAGGTATAAGACTGTGAAAATACGTAATTACAAAGACTACAATCCCCAAAGGCGCACATTTTCTCCCAATGAATGAAGCTAACTTTACTGAGGCTGTCTGTCATTGTTTCTACAGTCTTACGAGTGTTTTGTACCAGACTGCACACACACGAGCAGCGGATCTCGTTTCTCTTCCAGGGAGATGTAGTTCATAGAGCGATTTTCACATAAAACTAAATGTTACTCTTCTGTTGTATGACTAACTGCGACGTTTTTGACTTTCAGAATTATCTTTTAAATTGAAAAACATCATATGTGTAATTGAGGTCACAGTTCAGACGGAATAAAAAGATAATTTGTCTCTCGCCATTGACTACCATTCATATTTTTTCCGAAATAAGGTCCCATGAGCCGGAAGCGGAGGGGCGGGACTTAGGCTCTCTATTTCTCCTCAATGGATCAGTCCAGACCGAACTTCCCCACCAAAAAATGCTGTGGGCGGAGTTCGGGCTGGCATCCAGGCTAGTATCACACCTCAATAGCGGCGAAAGTGTTTTACAATACAACATCCACACAATAATGCATTGTATTTTTTTTTCGATGCAAGTACATAGTACTTAAAGCCACTTAATATAAAGTGGGACCGAATATTGTTTATGCATGGTTATTGAAAAAACTAAAAATTAAAGTTTCTGAAATAAGGCCACAAAACACATATACGAAATATGCGTCCACAATGCTTTTGACTAATGGATGTTGTGGCCTAGAGTTTTTTCTTCACAATGATCTGAAAATCATCCTCCTAATTGTTCACATAAAACTGTGAATTGGGTTATATTGTGAAAAACTTTTTTTTTTTTGCCAATTAAGGCAATATGTGAATGAGTGTGAACAGGCCAGCCCTCATCATGAATAATTAGGTGATTCTCACCTGAGAGAGACAAAGGCGCATGATGATAATAATGAGCCTTTCATTCAGATGAGTCAGACAAGAAAAAATTGAAATGAAAACATACATACTGTCACAGTCTGCGTCTGCACCATCCTGTCTGCGTCTCCTGCACTACACTTCCCATGATCCTCTCGTCTGCACACCTGAACTCACTCCCTCATCAGCCTCCCGTTCAGCGTCCTGTTTCATCTGTTTCACCTGTTTGCACCTCGTTACGTTTGATTCATCTGTGTATTTAATTCCCTCTGTTTGCTTCAGTCTTTGTCGGTCGTTGTCTATGTTAGCCTGTGTTGCACCTGTGTTCCTGTCTGCCTGCCTGCCTGCCTGCCTGTTTTGTATATTAAAAGTGATCAACGCTATTTGGACTCCTCTGGTTCCTCTACCAGCACCACACCCTGACACACCCCGTCTCACGGTTCGACGCATGCGCAATGTAGCCTCGTGCCCGTATTTGACGTGCGTTTTCTTTTCGCGCGACATAAGCTTGTTCGACTTGAACCGGCGCTGCACAGAGCGATCGGTGAAACTAGCGCGAGAGCAACGGCTCTGTATGCTTTTCAATTACTTTCACGGTATTTGATGTCATTACCAATCGCTCTGTGCAGCGCCGGTTCAAGTTAGTAAACATGCCAGTAAAAGTGGAGTATGGAGCGCTGCAGGTCACGGCACGCAGAGAAATGTCAAGTGGGAGAGATGAGGGAGTTGGAGGATGCTCCAGGGTTGTATAAGTCTATGGTATAAGTCCATTGTATGGGAGCATTTTGAATTTCATGTTATGATATTTAAATATAACGCTACAGTGGGACTTATGTTTAGATAACAGCTTCAGTCATATGTTTCCAAGTCCTGCACTTTAATTTCAAGTGAAAAAAGTACCCTCACTCTTAGGGAATAGATGCATTGTTGATACTGTTTTTGTGTTGAGGTTGAACTTATGTTTCACTTTATGTTTATGGCCTTTGCTATTGCTATAGCCTAATTATAGGCAATGGTTCATGTATATTGACTGATTTATAAAAGACAGTGTTTAAGAGTTCCTCTCTTTTTCTTTTAAAAGATAGAATTTTTGTAAGAGCTACAAAAGTTGGCAGTTGATAAATGCAAGTTAATTTCTTTGTGTAAATAAGATTTGTGTGATAAAAATGCACAAGTTCTTGTAGAGATAGTGAAACACATTCTCCTTTTTTTGCCAAATAAATGAAAAGCATGTCAATGTCTTCTCTCTTGCTGTATCAAAATCTCACCTAGCTTTCCTCTGAGATAGTCCCAAAATGTGCTTAAAATCAAGTGAAATTCAGTTTGTGTATGATTGCATGAATATATACAAGAATGTATACAAGAACCGTATACATGAATGTATACAAGAACCGTACAGAACCGAAAACCGTGACTCTAAAACCGTGATACAAACCGAACCGTCAGTTTTGTGAACCGTGCCACCCCTAATATATATATGTGTGTGTGTGTGTGTTTGACTTTCATTTATATTTTGATATATATATATATATATATAATATCAAAATATAAATGAAAGTCAAAAACCCATTTTTAGTTATAACTGGAAACAAATCCTGGTCAAATAGGTTATATTTGTGTAGAATTGGTTCAAATTGGTTGTTTTGAACCATCTTGAAAAGAAAACATCTTGAAAAGAAAATTCTTTTTCCATATAAGGTATTATTTTTAAAGTAGGCCATTTACATTTTATAATACATATTTCAAAGTTAAGGATTCATTATTTTGATATGTGCATTGCATTAGCTTGCATTGGATAACAGTTGATTAGTTTATTTTTGACAAAACATACTATATATTTAACGAGTAGAAACTGTCTAACCAAATCTTATTTGATGTCTATTTTATACTAAAAACTTTATAATCTATTTCATCTGTAACAGTAGGCTATGCATCTGTGTGTACGTTCGTTCCCACACCAATTCATATTTAAACAGTCTTTTTGGTTTTACAGATCAGTATAGAACAAATCTCAGTAGTCTATTAAGTCTTACTAATGTAGGAGTGAAAGTGAATGAACACAGCGCGCAAGCGTCTGTCTGTGCGCGCATTTAATATTTAAACAGTCTTTGTGCAGTTTAACGATACTATTCAATAACGTGATAAGAACAATGCATTTAGGAATAAATATCTTACATCAGCTGCATCCGTGTGCTCCTCCACGAAATGAAACAAGTAGTATTAAGCTGCAGACTCGGAACCTGCATCTACAACACAGTCTCATGAAAGTGCGTATCTATATCACGATTGTCATTTCTCGTGGCATGAATATGCCAAAAATGGTTTTTGCGTGCATATGCTGCGCAATGAAAACCCCCTGGGTAGTTTTAGGGGGAAGGGGGGTGGGGAGTTCGTACTTATTATACGCCAAAAAGTGTGTATCATATCCACGCGAAAAACGCGTACCATATACAAGCAAAAACTAGTTCTACCAGAAAGACTCAGGAGAATAAATACTGTAACAATAAATACATTTATTGATAGCCCAGCAAGCAATTAAGTTCTTTGGTGTAGGCCCCGTCCATAGCTCGCAATCCGAGGGCCGGACTCTGCATTTCCTGCCTGAAGACGAAGGCAGGGGCGCAGCCGACCCCCTGGAAGGTATAGGAAGGGACCATCCTGGTGGTGATGGTGGGGAGGATGGAAGGGAAGGAACCATCTTGGAGGTGGTAGGATGGGAGGGAAGGAACATAGAATGAGGCTGCAAGAGCCGTGATATCGTAAGCCCACACTGAGACGAGGTTACACAGGGACACCAGCCGCTAGGCCACACAGAACCAAGACCATAAGGGCCACGAGACCATATAGGCCACACATAGGACAAAGCAACATTATTCCACAAGGCCTTGAGACCCGCACAGAGACAAGGCCCGCTGGGCCACAGGCTGCTAATGCCACACGGATACAAGGCCAACGAGACACAGCCACTAGGCCACACAGAACCATGCCGTAACAGGCCACAAGACCACGGGACAAGGCCACATTAGGCTACACGGTCACAGTAGACCACACAGAACATATATATCATGTTTTTTTTGTTTTTTTTTCATGAGGCAACCTGGGACGAGACCACAACGGCTACTAATGCCACATAAAGACAAGGGCCACATTAAGACAAGGCCACTAGGCCACATATAGACGATGACTTATGACCATGAAAGCAAGCTGATTTAAAGACCATTATAATGGCACCACCACCAGTAGTTGCAAAGGTTATTTACCTGAACTGTTTAGTGAAGAGCTTGCTTAAAAAAAAAAAATTATAATAATAACTTTTAACTCAATTGACTCAAATTCTCCCGTCTATTCCTATTGCTTTTACAAATTTTATAATAGCACTATCTTATCTTGATCTTTATGTACTTTCAAAATGCTTTCCATATTAAAATATTCAACACCCAATTTCCTTACTTCCTTCATAAATTCTAACCTTTCTGTTTCATATTTTTCACATTTAATTAAAACATGTTCAATTGTTTCATCCTGATCACAATAATTACATTTACCCGTTTTATGTTTTCTTATTTTAAACAAAGAATGATTTAATCTAGTGTGTCCTATTCGAATGCAAGAAATAATTGTATCTTCTCTTCTATTCCTAAACACTCTTCTTCCATTTCCTACTTCATTCTGTAATCTATACATATGTCTTCCCTTGTTACCACCGTTCCATGCTTCTTGCCATTTGTTGTTAATAAATTCTTTAATTATACCTTTAACCTCTTTTTTACTCAAATTCAATTTAATATTTATATCTATGAATTTTACAGCTTGCTTAGCTAATTTATCCACCTCTTCATTAGCCTCCACTCCCACATGTGCAGGAACCCACAAGAACACTATTAAACTAACTTTGCTAATTCTTAATATATTAGTAAGAATCTCATATACTACATCTTGTTTTGCTGATGTATTTCCACTTACAAGGCTTGTTATTGCTGCATAAGAATCAGAACATATAACTACCAATCTTGGCTTTTTACCTCCTCTACCCACTGAAGTGCTATCATCATGGCAACTAACTCTGCAGCAAACACAGATACATGATCAGAAATTCTTTTCTTAATTCTTATTTGAAATTGTGGAATATATACAGCAGCTGCTGTTCTTCCAGATATGGGATCCTTAGAACCATCAGTATATATATGCAACCATGACGAGTAAGTCCGATCTAAATATTTCTGTACAATAATGTTTTTGGGGTATCTCTCTCATTCTTTATTTTATTTTGAATTTGTACATCAATTATTGGCATGGGAAATATCCATGGTGGGATATTAGGTAATATAACAGTTGGGCTAACATCACAATCTGCAATACCAGCTTCTAGTGCTTCTCTGTAAGCAATCCATCCGCAGCTTTTAATGTTCTTGTTACCATGTTCCCAGCATTGTTCTATAACTCCCTTTACTGGATGATTCTCTTTATGCCCTTTTAAGTTAACCCAATAATTTAGTCTGATTTTTTCCCTACGAAGGTTTAAAGGAGCTTCTCCAACTCCTACCTCTAATGCTGCAATGGGAGATGTTCTGACTGCACCACAGCATATTCTTAAAGCTTGGTTTTGAATTACTTTAATCTTTTTGATAATGGTTTCTGTTGCAAATCCATAAATTAAACTTCCATAATCCAAACTTGATCTAATTAAAGTTCTATATATTCGTTTCAATGATATTCTACAAGCTCCCCATTCAACCCCTGATAAACATCTTAAAATATTTACTCCTAATTTACATTTCTTGACCAATTTTTTAGCATGTATTGCAAATGTCAACCTAGATTCCATCCATACTCCTAGATATTTGACTACTTCAACTTGTTCCAGTTCCTGCTTATATAATTTTAATTTAACCTCTGGTATATTTTTCCTTTTAGTAAAACATATTACTTGAGTTTTAGCCACAGATAGCTTAAAGCTCCAGTTATTTGCCCAACCCTCTACTTCATCTACTGCTTTTTGAATTTTTTGAACTACATTTAAAACATTGCGTCCCCTTTTCCATATTGCCCCGTCATCTGCAAATAAAGCTCTTCCTATATAATCTTTTAAATTACTAAAAATATCATTAATCATAATCAGTGTTGTGCAAGTTACTTCCAAACTGTAATACATTAGGTATTACTTGTTACTGTTATTTAAAAGTAATTCATTACCTTACAATATTACTGTCCCAGAATTGTAATGCGTTACATTACTCATGTATTACTTTTGAGTTACTTTCACCAAAATAACTAAGTAGAACTTAACTTTTGGGCTGTAACGATATGCAATATGAAACCGAAATCGCGATTCGCCACACGACTCAGATCAACGAACCTACAGAATCGCGACACACCTCTTCCAACTCCAGCGTTATTCTCCTTACCGTCCAGATCCAATGCTGCCTTATCTTTAAATTAGGCTATTAGTATTATTTGAAGTTAACATTATAAAATACGTAGACCTACACCACAAAACTAGTTGAGGATAAATTATTTAAAATTGGGGAAGTCCAGCATTATGGACATGATGACATTTTGCAGTCAAAACTTAAAAATAATAATTCTCAGAAAATACATGTATTGAAACGTATAAAGGACTCCAGACATTAGACAAATATCAGTCTATGTTTTATTTTTAATATTAGGGAAAAGACACACATTCATGCGTGACAAAAAAATACGAGGCAAAATCGATTTTTTGTAATTCTGTTAATTACACTGTGCAAATCGGATGAGGAAGGGTTGGCTCTCCAGTCTCCATAGAACTTAAAATATTCATTTTATTTTAGTTTTCGTGTTCGCATATATGAGGAAAAAACAATGTTACAGACGCGACCGCTCTGAACTGGCACCAAAAGACTACTTTAAAACTTTCACATACGTAGTCTGTTGCCTTTAAGAAGTAAAAGCAGACAATACACTGTAATACAACTGTAATACAAGCCTCACTGAACATGTAACGAGTAAAATATTACTGAAAATTGATTAGTAATGCCTTACACTACTGCGTTACAGCAAAAAGTAATATGTTACTGTAATGTATTACTTTTGTAATGCGTTACTCCCAACACTGATCATAATATTAAAAAATACTGGGCTGCATACACTTCCTTGCGGAGTTCCATTATCTATCTTATTTGTCTTCGAATTCTCTACCCCAACCCTAACTTGAATTGTTCTTTCTTGAAGGAAGTCCATAATCCAATTGTCACGGGGTGTGGTGGTGGGAGTGCAGGAGTGCAGGTAGAAGGAGCGGAAGAAGTCCATTTGAACACGAAGATAAGGTTTATTTACAAAATACAGGCAGGAAGACGGGGTACACCGGGTAACATTCAACATCGACCGACAAAGACAGACTGAATAAGAAGGAACTAAATACACAGAGGAATCAAACTAAACGAGGTGCAAACAGGTGAAACAGATGAACAGGACGCTGAATGGGAGGCTGATGAGGGAGTGAGTTCAGGTGTGCAGACAAGAGGATCATGGGAAGTGTAGTGCTGGAGACGCAGACAGGATGGTGCAGACGAAGGACTGTGACAGAACTCCCCCCTCCCGGGAGGCGTGACCTCACGCCGCAGAACAGAGGAAGGAGGGGGGACGAACTGGGGGCTGAGCGGGGCGTGGCCAGGGCGGAGCAGGCTGAGGCGTGGCCAGGGCGGAGCAGGCTGAGGGCGTGGCCAGGGCGGAGCAGGCTGAGGGCGTGGCCAGGGCGGAGCAGGCTGAGGGCGTCCCCAGGGCGGAGCAGGCTGAGGGCGAGACCAGGGCGGAGCAGGCTGAGGGCGAGACCAGGGCGGAGCAGATGGAGGGAGGACCCCTGGTGGAGCCGATGGAACTGGGGCTGACGACACCAGGGGGCGACTGACAGGGGCGGAGCAGATGGGAGAGGAGACCAGGGTGAAGCTGAGGGACAGACGACATTGGGTGCTGAGGAGGGACCGAGGGACCATGGGGACACCGCAGGCTCTGGTGACTGAAGTGACGACACGGGCACAGAGGGACATGGTGAGGGCAGAGGGAGTGAGGGCCGATGGGTGACTGGAGGGAATGAGGAGTCCGACAGAACCGGGGGGGTGACCTGACAGGGCGGAGCCAAGGGAAGGAAGTCCAAAGGTGAAGGGAGGATGACGAGGGAGCGCAGGGAATCCGGAGGGTCGAAGGAGCCTGGCCGAGGTGGTGGACTGAGGGGCCAAGGAGGAGCTGAGGGAGGTAGGAGCCACGGGGGAGCCAATGGGACCGGGGGCCGAGGAAGTGTCCAGATGGAGGAGGTGTGAGGCGAAGACCGAAGATACACAGACCAGGCTGGTTTCGGGGAGCTGAAGGGCAGGAGAGCAGAGGGAGGACAGATGAGAGGAGGCGGGAGAGGGAGGCTGGGCGGGATCCTGGTCTCTGGTTGGACGGTCTCTGGCTGGACGGTCTGGACGGTCTCTGGCCGGACGGTCTGGACCGTCTCTGGCCGGACGGTCTGGACCGTCTCTGGCTGGACGGTCTGGACGGTCTCTGGCTGGACGGTCTGGACGGTCTCTGGCCGGACGGTCTGGACGGTCTCTGGCCGGACGGTCTGGACGGTCTCTGGCCGGACGGTCTCTGGCGCAGGCTGGACAGTCTCTGGCGCTGGCTGGACGGTCTCTGGCGCTGGCTGGCGCTTCCTCATTACATCTGGATGCTGACTCTTATTCAGATTTCTATACTTTTTAATATCCTCTGAAACATTATCATCACTATGAACTTTTACAAATACTTCAGCCAGCATTTCAGCCTTTTCTTTATCTACCACTGCCATTTTTCCTACTTCATTTTTTAAAACAGGTAAAGTTTGATTTCTATATAATCCTCCCATTTTTTTAATTGCTCCCCATACTTCACTTATGTCAATATCCTCTCCTATAGAATTACACCATTCTCTCCAGTACTTCTTTTTAGCTGCTCTTATTGTTCTTCTTACTTCAGCTTGTGCTTTCTTGTAATTAATGAAGTCTTCAAATAATTTAGATTTTTTTAATTTTCCTAAATGCTTTATTCCTATTTTTAACAGCATCACTACATTTTCCTGTCCACCAAGGAACTGCTTTCCTCTTTTTACATGATCCCTTTTTTCCTATAACTTTATCTGTTACTTCATACAAAACTTTACATATTTTCTCATTACATTCATCTATGTCCTCCATCAAATTTATTTCTAATGCTGTCATTTGTACCTCACTTAGATCTTCATAAGCTTCCCAATTTGCTTTATTAAATCTCCATCTTGGAACTAAAATCGTATTATTAACCCTACCTTACATACAATTATATAGTGATCACTACTCATTATTATCTTCCCAAACATCCCATATACATTTACTTGCTATCACTTCTGTCACAGAACAGAATGGCACAGACAGGTGAGTATGAACAAGGTTTATTGAATGACAGTCACAGGATGGTAAGTAGAGTGCTAGTTGAAGTTGGTGAGGGTTATGAACAGTCTGATGATGTTTTCCTTATCTGAACAGGAGCGGGAGAATGGAGAGCTGACCGGAACAGCGGAGCTGGAGACTGAAGAGGACTGGCAGCAGACGGGGACCAAGGACAGGAACAGACGGGAGACTGACGGGTTGGAGATACAATGCAGGTAAGTAGAATCAGGCACGTGAGGTAGCGATAGAGAGTCTGTAATCGTGGTAGAGACGAGACCAGACAGTGAGTGACTGAATGAGGTGAGTATATATGGAGTGGATGATAGTCCGGATAAGTGATGGCAGGTGGTGACGACAGGTGGTGATGATTAGTAGTCAGGGGAACCGGAACGAGTAGGCGGAGTGAAGGTATCTGGTGCTGACGCAGATGGATCCGTGACAGTACCCCCCCCCCCACGGCCAGCTCCAGCTGGCGGGCGGGACCGACGACGGGGACGGCCACGGCCCTGGGTGCAGGACGACCTGGATGGGCCGAATGGAAGTCCTGGAGTAGGGTGGGATCAAGAATGTCCTCCCGCTGAACCCAACATCTCTCTTCCACCCCAAAGCCTTCCCAGTCGACGAGGTATTCCAGAAGGCCGCCCCGTCGCGGGAGTCCAGGATTTCTCGCACTTGGTAGATGTTATCATCCTCCGGATCCACAGGGAGGAGGGGGCACGTCCGCAGCACCAGACCCTGGGAGGAAGGAGTGAGAGGATTAGTATAGGGCTTGAGGAGGGAGACATGGAATGTAGGTGCGATGCGGTAGTGAGCAGGAAGAGTGAGTCGATAGGTGACGGGGTTGATCTGCCTCTGTATGGCGAACGGACCGATGTATCTGGGACTCAGCTTACGACAGGGCTGTCGGAGACGGATGTCCCGGGTGGAGAGCCAGACCAGTTGACCCGGATGGTATTGGGGAGTTGAGGCACGTCGAACATCCGCCTGGGTCTTGTGTCTGCGGACAGCCCGCTGGAGGTGAGTGTGGGCTGAGTCCCAGACCCTCTCGCTCGTCTGGAACCAGTGGTGGACTGCTGGAACATCTGATGGTTCACCGGACCAGGGAAACAGTGGAGGTTGGTACCCGAGTATGCACTGGAAGGGTGTGAGCCCTGTGGTGGATTGACGGAGAGAGTTTTGTGCATACTCGGCCCACGGCAGGTAGCGGCTCCAGCAGTCCTGATGGTCGTGGCAGTATGACCGTAAATATCTCCCGATTTCCTGGATCTTCCGCTCAGTCTGGCCGTTGGACTGGGGGTGGTATCCCGACGTAAGGCTGACAGAAACGCCCAGGAGATTGAAGAAGGCCTTCCACACACGGGAGATAAATTGTGGACCTCTGTCAGATACGACGTCCTCGGGGATTCCAAAGTTTCTGAAAACGTACTGGAATAGGGCTTCAGCGGTCTCAAAGGCAGTAGGAAGCCCGGGGAGAGGAATGAGTTTGCAGGCCTTGGAGAATCGGTCGACTACCACAAGAATGCAGGTGTGATTGTGGGAACGGGGAAGGTCGGTGACAAAGTCGACCCCCAGATGGGACCAGGGTCGAGTGGGAATTGGTAGGGGAGTGAGTTTGCCTTCAGGAAGATGACGGGGAACCTTGGCCATGGCACAGACTGAGCATCCCCTGACGTATCGGGAGATATCCTGGGCCATACCCGGCCACCAGTAACGTTGTTGGACGAGCGAGAGAGTTCCTTGGCTGCCTGGGTGTCCAGAGCCCAGAGAGGTATGTACTGAGTCCATGAGGGACAGGCGTAGGCGTGTCGGGACGTAAACCCGTCCCTCTGGACCTCCCGGCGGAGCAGGTTCGGCTTGGGTGGCGTCGGTAATGTGATCGTCCATACTCCACTGAATGGGACTTACGACGATGGCTGGAGGGAGGATGGTCTCGGGACTGAGAGGAGGAGAATTGGGCTGGAACTGTCGTGATAGTGCGTCTGCTTTTACATTCTTGTGTCCAGGACGGTAGGTGACGGAGAAGTTGAAGCGGGTGAAGAAGAGGGCCCAGCGAGCCTGACGGGGATTGAGTCTTCTAGCCTCCCGGAGGTATTCGAGATTCCGGTGGTCCGTGATAACTGTAAACGGGTGTTGAGCCCCCTCCAGCCAGTGTCTCCATTCCTCTAAGGCCAGTTTGATGGCTAGCAGCTCTCGGTTGCCGATATCATAGTTCTGCTCCGCCGGGGACAGTTTCTTGGAATAGAAGGCACATGGATGGAGTTGCAATGGAGTCCCCTGCCGCTGGGAAAGAACCGCTCCTACCCCAGAGGTGGAGGCATCCACTTCCACGATGAAGGGTAGAGCTGGATTGGGAAGGGAGAGGGTAGGAGCGGAACTGAAGGCCCCTTTCAAGCTGTCAAACGCCCGTGTGGAGTCGGTGTTCCAGGACAGAGACTTGGCCCCGCCCTTGAGGAGATTAGTGAGAGGGGAGCAGGTCTGACTGAAGTTTTTGATGAAGCGGCGATAGAAGTTAGCAAACCCAAGGAACCGTTGAAGGTCTTTCCGAGAGGTGGGTTGTGGCCAGTTGTTAACGGCATCCACCTTCCTCTGGTCCATGGTTATACCGCGGGGAGTGATGAGGTAGCCCAGGAACTGAACGGTGTCTCGGTGGAATTCGCACTTTTCTAGTTTCAGGAAGAGTTGATGGTCTCTGAGGCGTTGGAGTACGGTTTGGACATGGCGGATATGAGTGGGTAGATCTGGAGAGTATATGAGGATATCATCGATATAGATGATGACAAATTGGTGTAGTAAGTCTCTGAAGATCTCGTTCATGAACCCCTGGAACACGGCGGTGCGTTGGACAATCCGAAGGGCATGACGAGGTACTCGTAGTGCCCCGCAGGGGTTATGAAAGCTGTCTTCCACTCGTCACCTTCACGGATGCGGATGAGATTGTACGCGCTCCGGAGATCGAGCTTGGAGTAGACAGTAGCCCCACGGAGTTGTTCCAGAGCGGCGGGGACCAGAGGAAGGGATAGCGGTATTTTACGGTGGATTGATTGAGAATACGATAATCGATGCAGGGGCGCAAGCCTCCGTCCTTCTTGCCCACGAAGAAGAAACTTGATGCGGCAGGGGACGTGGATGGTCGAATAAATCCTTGACTTAAGGCTTCCTGGATGTACTCCTCCATGGCCTTCTGCTCCGGGATGGACAGAGAATAGATCTTACCTCGCGGTAGGACCGCCCCAGGCAGCAGGTCGATCGCACAGTCCCATGGCCGATGAGGTGGTAAGGTGGTTGCCAGCTGTTTATCAAAGATCTCCTGGAACGCCCGGTAAGGAGGAGGAATGTCCGGGAGGGACACAGCAGATGAATCTTCCACAGAGGTGGCGGAGAGAGAGATTTTCTGAACCGGAGTGACTGGACGGATAATGGGCTTGGAAATGGCAGGCAGACAATGATGATGGCATTCTTCACCCCACTGTAAGACCTCACCGGTTGACCATTGGATATGTGGTGAATGAAGTTCCAACCAAGGGCGTCCCAGGATGATCTCGGCCGTCGAGCCCTCCAGCACCAGAAAGGAAATAGCCTCCTTGTGAAGCCAGCCGATCTCTAGCCCTAGATCCGGGCTGCGGTGTCCAATCCGGCCACGGCCAAGAGGTTTTCCGACGATGGACTGAACGTGAAGGGTGTGAGGAATGGTACGTTGCTTCGTTTGGAGCCGATGGAGAGTGGTGAGTGAGATGAAGTTACCGGCGGATCCGGAGTCAATTAGCGCTTGAACTGGAAGGGAACGGTTCATGTAAGTGATAGTAGCAGATGTATACTTCATATTCGATATGGATAGGGGTAACTGAACAGTACTCACTGCGGGTCGAGGTGGACGAATGGGACAGGTGGATAACATATGACCAGCAGCTCCGCAATACAGACATAGTCCGTTGGTTATACGGCGATTGCGCTCGGAGATCGGTAGGCGTGCAGACCCGATCTCCATCGGCTCTGGTGCTGGAGGACTGTAAGCGGCAGATGGGCGAGGAGGCGGAGGTGCAGGGCTATCTAGCTGGCAAGCAGTGCGGCGTTGATCGATGCGGATGGATCGCTGTATGATGCTCTCGATACCCACTGTGTCATCGTAGATGGCTAACTGAAGGCGAATGTCGGGATTCAGACCGTGGCGGTATGCAGTGATGAGGGCAGACTCATTCCATCCCAGCGTAGCGGCGAGGGTCCGGAACTGCAGAGCATATGCAGCCACTGATGATCTCCCTTGCTTCAAACGAAACAGCTGATCTTGCACGGAGATCGAGTGCAGAGATTGTGAGAACACTTCCAGGAAGTGATTGGAGAATGAGGCGAAGGTTCTGGTGACGGGCCCACGATCTTTCCATAGGGCATGAGCCCATTGAAGAGCCCGACCACGGAGAAGGGAGATGAAGAAAGCGACCTTCGATTCTTCAGTGGGGAACGAGGATGGAATCATTCGCATGTAGAGCTCGCACTGCAGAAGGAAGCCGCTGCACTCCTCCTCGCCAGAGAAGGGCGCTGGTTGGGCCATGGGACATACAGAGGCAGAGGCAGAGGAAAAGGCTACGGTGGAAGTAGCGAGCACAGATGCACTAGTCCGGGGAAGGGATGCTGTCGGTGGGGAACTCGTGTCCGTGGTGGTTGTGGGCGTTGGTTGAAGCATGTTTAGGTTGGTCTGGTCTTCTGTCACAGAACAGAATGGCACAGACGGGTGAGTATGAACAAGGTTTATTGAATGACAGTCACAGGATGGTAAGTAGAGTGCTAGTTGAAGTTGGTGAGGGTTATGAACAGTCTGATGATGTTTTCCTTATCTGAACAGGAGCGGGAGAATGGAGAGCTGACCGGAACAGCGGAGCTGGAGACTGAAGAGGACTGGCAGCAGACGGGGACCAAGGACAGGAACAGACGGGAGACTGACGGGTTGGAGATACAATGCAGGTAAGTAGAATCAGGAACGTGAGGTAGCGATAGAGAGTCTGTAATCGTGGTAGAGACGAGACCAGACAGTGAGTGACTGAATGAGGTGAGTATATATGGAGTGGATGATAGTCCGGATAAGTGATGGCAGGTGGTGACGACAGGTGGTGATGATTAGTAGTCAGGGGAACCGGAACGAGTAGGCGGAGTGAAGGTATCTGGTGCTGACGCAGATGGATCCGTGACAACTTCAGAAACCAATGTTAAATCTATTGCAGACCCAACTCCACGTACCAAATCTATCCTTGTATTTCTACCATCATTTAAACATAGTAACCCATTATTATCTATTATTTCTTCTATTACACTCCCATTATAATCATCATTACCATTTCCCCATAAAGTGCTGTGTGCATTAAAATCTCCACACCAAATTAATTTATGATTTCCTGATCCAATTACCTTTTTTAATTCCTTACTTAGGAAGGATTATAATAATTGTTTTATTCTGATAATTTGTTTCTCTGCATATATCTCTATAATGACCATTTCATATTCTTCAGTCTCATTAATTACTGAATATTCTATGTATCATTCTTTATAAATGTGGCCACCACCCCCCTACATTTCCTACCCCTCTATCTCTCCTTTCTATTTTATACCCTTGCAAAACAAAGTTTAATTGTGGTTTATATTCAATATATTCAGTTTCTGATCCAATTGATCAATATATTTTTTGAATTCTGGTCCATTTGCAATAATACTTCTGGCATTCCATTGCAAAACTGTTAAAACCATAATTATTATTATGTAGTTCCACATACTGTTTGAGTGCTCACTTTCGTCTTTAGCATGTCATTGACATTTTCCAAAGTTACTCCTCCTACATTCAGGTACCTCTCTGCTGCCCTTATTATGATCTTAATTCTTTCCGTTCTGCTTTCTGACTGAGCAGAGCAATTAATCACTTCAGCCATAAATGACACAAATTCCATTTTTCCTATCACCAATATGTCCTCATTTGTCTTTTCTTGAACCAAATCAATTTCATTGCATTCCTGAGTAATTGAATCTCTCTGCGTCTGCTCATGTTGTTTTACTTTTCGGGCTGCTTCAGCATAAGTCAACCTCTCCGCTATTCTCACATTTTGGACTTACACAGCATTTTTGTGAGCGATGCAACCCCCAAATCCAGCACTATGTTCACCGCCACAATTGCAGCATTTTGCCTTCGCTCCTTCGTCACATTTACCATATTCGTGTTCACCCCCACATCTCGCACATCTTAAATTTCCTCTGCAAACCGCACTAACATGCCCATATTTCTGACATTTGAAACATCTTAGTGGTGGAGGTACATAAGGTCTTACTGGATAACTTACATAGCCTATTTTTATCCTCTCTGGTAATCTTTCTTCATCAAACTGAATCATAACCGATAGACTATCCATCCTTTCTTTATTTTGAAGCCGTTTTGCTCCAATAACCTTTCCCCCTTCAATGCAGCTTATGATTTTATCAGTAGCAATCTCAGTTGGGATTCCAAAAATTACTACTCTTAACCAAGGTTTCCTAGTCATCACTGTGCATGTTACCGAGCATCCTATCATTGAATTAATACTCGGAGCCTTTTTTTGTTGTTTTTCGTCTTTACACATAATGATTACATTCCCATCTCTCAGAGTCTTTGCATTTTTAATGTCTCCTAATGCTTTTTTTAGGGCTTTGGTCAATTTTATTGGGTTTACCGTCATTCCAGGTTCTGCGAATTTCATCATTACTTTATATTCTTCTATTTTATTACTCACGTGATCCTCATTTCCACTATCCGTAAATGATCCTTGACTATTAGTTTTCTTTCTTTTCCGATTAACTATTTTACTCCATCCACTCCCTCCAACACTCCCGCTGCACGATTCATCCTCCATTTCCGGATCGCTACCAGAGCTACCGTCATTTCCTGCCATCAGTGCTCCAGTCACAGTCCAGTGTTGCCAACCACCTGATCTCCGCTCATGCCAACCTTGGATAGTTTTACATGGTATGTTATGTTTTCGTGCGAGTTCACTTTAATACCTTGTGCTTTATATAGGCTACATGTTGCTGCTGATTGGATTGCAGTTCTGACACACCCACCAAACATGACGTTCAACTAGGAAACCGTACCAAAACATTGCGCACCGTTTTGAACTTGAACATGTATCGGGTGTGATTTATGAACTTTTTCGCGATCGCTATGAGGTGTGATTTCTGCATTTACTTTGCAAACTAAGCAATCATCGTGTCGATCGTCACGTACAATGCTGTGACCAATGACGTGTGATAACCTACGTGTGGATAACGTACGTGTGGATAAGAGTGTGGATAACCTGTGGATAATTATGGAAAGCCAAAAGGGTCAAATTTTGCCACTATACAAACACGTTTCATTCTCAAAACGCCGGTGTTTACAGCTATTGTTGTACAATCGGCGTAAATTACGGCGTTTACAAAGCAAATTCGCCATCATTTTCGGCGTTTTTTTAATCCAGCCAATGACGCTGTTTCTTTTTTTTTCTTTTTTTTTTTTATATATTTTATTTAAAGCTTTTTACATTTTTACAACCCCCCACCCCATGCCAGCATATAAGTAGCAAGAAAATAAAGTACATAAATAATAATAAAAAAGAATAAAAATAATAAAAATAAATAAAATAAATAAGTAAATAAACAATAATGATAAATGCCAATATATACATATGTAAAAGTACATACACACACAAACATATAATGCACATTCCTACATATGTACATACAAATACACATTACAGACCTCTAGATACACATATATTAAAAGTAAAATGTTTAAAATAAAATGCCAATACCAATGATTACCCAATTATGTAAAAGTGAGTTATTGTACCCTGCAAGATGCTATATAAGCTACAGTACCACACTTCTTAGAACATATGTCTAACATATTAAATTCCATTATCCCCTGCCAAAACTTCTATAAAGGACTTCCAAATCTGTAAAAAAAATTTCGGTTGACCAGCAATTTCGTATCTGATTTTTTCCATATGTAACACACTCTGCAATCCACGTCTCAAATTTAGGTACACACACTTTGTTCCACATCAACAAAATTGCTTTCTTCGCTATTGTCATCCCATATTGTATAGTCTGAAATTGATTAAGGTTATAAGAAGGGGCCCAGCCAAATATTGCAATATTGGGATCATGAGGAAAATCAGTCTTAAGTATCTTTGAGTAAAAAAAAAAAGACCTCAGTCCAGAATTTACATATTTTTGGGCAGAACCAGAATAAATGAGCCAATGTACCCTCATTGGACTTGCACTTAATACATAAAGCCGAGACAGAGGGATATATAGACTGTAATTTTGTATGGGAGTAGTGCAATCTATGCACCACTTTGTATTGTATCAGCTGAAAATTAGAACTGATGGAGCAAGACCTAATACCCCGAAGGGCCTCGGCCCAGGAGTCTTCCGAAATATCTATACCCAAGTCTTTTTCCCAGGACATCTTTAAATACCGTGAAGTAGGAACTCTGGGGTCATTTAAGTATTCAACAAATTTGGAAACCAAACCCTTCATAAAAAAGTTCAAAGGTCATACAGTAATAAAGATGCTCAGGGGGGTTATAGATTTCAAAGTTAGGTATATTACTTTTAACGTAACTTCGTACTTGTAAATACCTAAAAAAAATGAGAGGGGGGTAGCCCAAACTTTTGCCTAAGCTGGGTGAAGGAAGCAAATACATTGTCTATGTATAAATCACCTATCAATATAATTCCTTTTTCTTTTCATGATAAGAAAGTTTGATCAGTCTGCGAGGGAAGGAATGTGTGATTATAGGCTATAGGAGTAAGAGAGCACGTTTGAGGGAGTTTAAAGACCTTTCTAAGCTGATACCACACCTTGAGAGAATTTACAACGATGGGGTTACATTTCTTAAATGATCTAATAGGTTTATTTTCTGCAAAGAGTAGCGCAGGGAGGGAGGAATCCTTAATATCCCGTTTAATAATAAGCCATGCAGGAGTGGTGGTAGTAGTCAATACTTTGGGATAAGCATTACACCAATACATTAAGGCCCTTAGGTTGGCTGCCCAATAATAGTGTTGAAAACAAGGAAGGCCTAAACCTCCCACATCTTTCGTTTTACAGATATGAGCTTTAGATATACGATGGGCTTTATATCCCCAAATAAATGGCATAATCACCGAGTCAAGTATCTTAAAAAATGACTTGGTTAGAAAGATTGGTACATTTTGAAACAAATAGAGAAACCTGGGTAAGGTAACCATTTTGATTGCGTTGACACGACCAATCATTGTTAAAGGTAGTACTCGCCAAGTCTCTACATCACTCTTCAGTTTGTCTATCATAACTTTATAATTTGTATCATATAACCGTTTGAAATGTCTAGGAACAGTGATACCAAGATATTTTAATTCAGTTACAGACCTAAAGGGGAGATTATTAACAAAAACTTGGTCCATATCATCGTATAATGGCATAAATTCACTTTTCTGCCAGTTAACAGTATATTCTAATCTAATATATTCTAATATGCTAAAGATGGCACATGCAGCTCACTCGCGTGAAGCTGGTGGCAAAAAAGTTTGCTCTTGTACAAAGCCCGAGATTTTTAAAACAGTAGAAGGCAAACTGATAGTGGAAGACGAATTTTTAAACTTTGTTGTTACTAAAATGAGGACACTGAGCCAGGATGAAATCGTAATGTTGGCTTCAACTAATTTTCCGTCGGAGTGGATTGAGGAGTCAAAGAAGCTACTCTTTGAAGTCTGTCCGAAAACGTCTCAACGATGTGTTTCGCACAAGGGTCCTCAGAAGGATGTTAATAACGTCAAAGCGTGCCTAAAGGTCCTTAACGAGTGTGGGGAAGATATCCCAAGATTTGTATCGTATTATCTGGATGAGCTTCCACCTGTTACTTTCAATAGTATTGATGTATCAGCACTCCTTGGTAGGATTGAACAGCTAAACAAGGAAGTGTCTGATATGAAAAACATCATGGCAACCCAAATAAGTGTATGTGAGGATCTAAGAGCGGTTACGGCGGCTGTGGATCAGCGCGTTGCACAATTGGAGAGGCCTTACGAACCGCTTGACCACACTATCGGTCCGGGCCGGGGGGGAGAAGGACGATCTGTGACCTCCCTGGCTCTAGGCACCCTATGGGATACTCCATCGGAAATCGCGGAACTGAATTTGCCTCCACAAACCCAACCACAGTCCCCTAAATGGAGCACGGTTGTGAAAGATGGTCGACGTTTAAAACAGAAGCAGAACAACGCGAATGCTGTTGCGGGCATACACAGTCTAAACCCTACACTCGTGTACCAGTGAGAAAGGAGAGAAAACAGATCGGAATAGTTGGAACTGGTGATGGGAGTAATATTAAAGTGGTCAAGACCAGACTGGTGAATGTGTTTGCCATTAGATTTGCTCCTGATCTTGAAGCTGACACCTTAAGTAATTACCTGTCAAATAAACTGGGCAGATCAGTCGAGTGTCGGAAGATTAAATCGGCACGAAATAGATTCAGCTCGTTTCAAGCCTCGGCTGAATGCAATGAAGTAAAGGAAATGTACGATCCACAACTATGGCCGGCAGGAGTTATGTTCGGCGTTACTATGAAGCTCGTCTGCCCCGCCTGTCGTCAGCTGATGGAGGGCATAGAGTGGAGAGAAACACTGGATGTCCGCGTCAAGAACAAGCAGCTGCAGTCCCTCCTGGTGGTCGTAATCTGGTGTTTACTACGACTCAAGTCAATGGGCAAGTGAGCACAGCGCAGTCCTTATAAAAGACCTAATATGAAGTTTCGGATTGGATCATATAATGCACGTGGCCTGCGTCTCGGGCATAGCGCTGGGGATATGTCGCGTCGCCTTGTGGTCGATAAGCTTCTTGACAATTGTGATGTTATGTGTATTCAAGAGACCTTTCTTGCTAAACAGGCTCTGGAGGGTCTAAATACATTTCATAACGGTTTTTATGGTGCTGGGGAATCTACCACTGATCTAAGTACTAAAATTGTCAGAGGTAGGATATCTGGGGGCATGGCTATCCTCTGGAATAAGAACTATGATTCACTAATATCAGTGGTAAGATTGGGTGTAGATTGGGCAATTTGTATTGAGTTTAATTGTCAAGATACAAAGTTTATTTTATTGAATATATACACTCCTTATGAGTGTCTTCAAAATGAAGCTGAATTCTTAAATAGATTAGCATTTGTAGGCTCTTTTATTCAGGATAATGCCTCTACCTGTATTTTTGTTGTAGGAGACATGAATGCGGATATTTCTGATGCAAACTCTCTATTTGCTGATCACTTAATGGATTTTTGCGCTGACACTGGTTTAATGTTGTCAAGCAAGGTTCTTTTGCCCAATTACAGTTATACGTATATCAGTGAGGCATGGCATACCAGCTCATGGTTAGATCATTGTGTATGTACAGCTGATGCTCACGCTTCTTTGGTTTCTATGACGATTCATTACGATCTTGCCATTGCCGATCATATACCATTTTCTCTGTCTTTGAATGTGGAAAATTTACCAATGTTAACTACGGTGGCTAATAACTTGAACCCTGGAAAACTTGACTGGTCTAAATTAACCATGGAAGATTTCCAAAAATGTACTATGCAAGGACTGATGGGTTGTTAGGAAACATTGCATTGCCCAAAGATGCCATGAGATGTCGGGATATTAATTGTAAGAATCTACAACATGGTAAAGATCTATGTGGTTTATATGACTCAATTGTGGAAACACTTAATATCGCCAGTAGGCATTTTTATAAACCTCAGCGAAAGGCATATACCATTAAACCTGGTTGGAACGAGCATGTGTCAGAACTTCATGCCATAGCTCGGAGTGCATTTAAAGACTGGATAGAGTCTGGTAGAAATAGACAGGGCCCTTTATTTGAAGCGAAGAAACGGGCAAATGCCAATTTTAAATATGCACTAAGATATATAAAAAAGAATGAGAACTCAATGAGGTTTGATTCTTTGGCATATAAGTTGCATAACAAATGCTATAATGACTTCTGGAAAGAGGTTAGAGGCATGAACAGTAATAAAGTATCTTTACCCGCAAATATTGAGGGTGTTAGTGGCTCAGATGCAATTTGTCAGATGTGGCGGCAACATTATCAAGAGCTGTTTAATTGTATTGGGAGGAATACTTTTGTGGTGAAAAAAATTGAGGATGATGAAAATGTGGTTATTAATTCAGAGGAGGTACAATCTGCAATATTGGGTTTAGATAATAATAAAGTGTGTGGGACCGATAAAATAACCACTGATATCTAAAATATGCAAGCACGAAACTTGTTCCCCTGTTTGCCATCTGTTTGACAGGTTTCTTAGTTCATGGGATTCTACCTGAATCTATTTTACCTGTATTACTGGTGCCTGTTATTAAAGACAAAACTGGCAAAATTAACAGCATGGACAATTATAGACCTATTGCCATAGCTAGCATAGTATCCAAAGTGCTGGAGAGAATCCTTTTTAACAGGATGGAAAAGTATATTTGTACGACTGACAATCAATTTAGTTTTAAACGTCAACACGGTACAGATATGTGTATATTTGCCTTAAAGGAAATTTTAGACCATTATAATAGTCAGAATTCGACAATTTTTATGTGTTTTATCGATGCCTCTAAGGCATTTGATCGGGTTAACCATGCAAAATTGTTTAGTAAATTGCAACATAGAGGAGTACCAAAAGTTAGAGCCCGTTCTCATCCTTTAACGTCATATAGAACGCTATATGACAAAACGGCGCTATACTACGCACATGGCACCCTTTATCGTTAATATAACACGTGTAGTGAAGTTTTTCTTCTTCCACGCAACAGACCAGGAGACTCTTGAGGTATCTTTCACGCAGACGTTCTTTATTGCGTAGCTGTAGTCATCTCAAAGATAGTCTAAGATAGTCTAACTAAGGGAAAACATTCCCTTACAATTTATACATTTAGAGGGGAGGAGTTTACATTGAGGGGGGAGAAACTGAAACAAAGCATGCAAATGAATTAGGAACACACCCTACTCTGAGGCCATTACCAATCCGATTGAATCAGCATAACTTTTCAAATGCTGATGGTGGCAGGAACTCTGGTTCCAAAGAGCCATCCCAGAGCCATTAAAGACAAAAGGTGGAAGTCTCCCTTATAGCTAATCCAATCAAAAACAGGACTATCAGGAAAGGAGACTCTCGCTGGAGACTTTATCAGTTTTTATACCATTGGAGTGGAAACCTAAATTAAACATTTGACAAATTTGTATTTCTCCACACGCGAACCCAAGACGTTATAAATCCTTTAGCGTGAATATGACACGCACACCCTACCCCACACCTAAACTTAGCCCTCACAGCACGTGTTATATTAACGATAACGGTTGCCATGTGCGTAGTATAGCGCCGTTTTGTCATATAGCGTTCTATATGACGTTAAAGGATGAGAATGCGTTGAAAGTTATTATAAGAATTTTAGTCTTCTGGTATGCACACCAGTCCATGCAGGTCAAATGGGGAGGCTTTGTATCAGAACCTTTCACTGTTGGTAATGGAGTTCGTCAGGGTGGTATTTTGTCACCTTTCCTTTTTAATGTCTATATGGATGACTTGTCTCAACAGTTAAATAAATGTAATACAGGATGCATGATAGGAAATACTCTCACTAATCACCTTATGTATGCAGATGATTTGGTAATCATCTGCCCATATAGTGCTGGGTTGCAGCAACTGTTAAAGGTTTGCTCTCAGTACGGTGCAGATTTTAATATCAAATATAATGCAAGTAAGAGCAATGTTATGATAGTCAGAACAAAAGAAGACGGGAATTTAGTATTCCCAGTTTTCTTTCTATCTGGTACTGCCCTTAAAGTGTGTGAAGAGATAAAATATCTTGGCCATCATATTGCAAATGATTTATCGGATGATAAGGACATCAATAGACAGTGTCGCAAGATATATGGTCAGGCTAATGTGCTGGTACGTAAATTTGGCATGTGTTCTGCTTATGTTAAGGTAGCTTTATTCAAAGCATTCTGTACACCTCTATATACTGCCCACTTGTGGCGGTCGTACAGCAAAAAGAACATGCAGAGACTGATTGTTGCGTATAACGATGGTATGAGACTGCTTTTAAAACAACCAAGATGGAGTAGTGCCAGTCAGATGTTTGTAAATGTTGGTGTGCCTACCTGTACTGCCTTAATAAGAAATTTTATTTTTCGATACATGTGTAGAATTTCTGTCTCTGAAAACAGGATTATACAAGCTTTAGCCCATAGTGATTTTAGCTCTGTTAGGTTTACATCTAGACTGTGGAGACATTGGCGCACCTGTTTGTACATTGCAAATGAAAGGTAATGAACTTTGTATTTTATATTTATTTATTGCTTGTTGTAACTGGTGTTATGTTTTTGTTTTTTTGTTTTTTGTACTATGTACCTTTCTTTTTGAGTCCTGAATAAAGTAATATCATTATCATTATATCCAGAAAGGGTACCAAACTCCCTGATTAGATCGAACAAGAAAGGCAGAGATCTCTCAGGTTCTGAAAGAAAAAGAAGAACATCATCCGCATATAACGAAATCTGGTGTTTTATACCTCCCATCATAACAGGTGATATATGTGGATGATTTCTTATACTTATCGCTAAAGTGTCCATCGCAATAGCAAAAAGTAAAGGGCTCAGTGGGCAGCCCTGGCGGGTCAATGACGCTGTTTCTGACGCCGCAGGCCATCCACATTGCGGCGTCAATTGCGGCGCTTCCGTCTTACAAAGACGACGTAAAAAGTGGCGTTTTGTTTAATATTATAATCAGCCCCACCCTTTTCTTCAAAGTTCAGCCCATCTAATGAAGTAACGTTTGGTGGAAAGACATATGTAGTAGATTGTCGATTGTTTTTGGAATGTTATCCTGTCATATTTTTATTTCTTCATTGGGCACGTGTAGGCTATCGCTTTTTTCCTTTATCGTATGTAAATATATAGTATGATTTTAGCCTCTGTTTACATTCATGTCTGTGAAATACATTAGATTACCCAGCAAATTTAACATCTTGAGTAGGGCAGTGGTCTGCGTGCCAGCATACAGTGTCGTTTTGCTCTTAGTGACAGAGGTTCGACTCCTATGTCTGACCCTATTTTTATCTGCTTCGTTTCTTTTGTATTGGTCTGTTGTATGTCTTTTAAATTTTGGAAGACTACCCGATAGCTGACAACAGATTGAGTAAATGACAGCAGAGGCTGTTTTAAGCCCGCTTACAGTGGCTGTTGATGTGGGTCTCTTTGCTGATAATGATGTAGATGGGCAGATGCTTCACGATATAGTCCATTTCGTTTTTTAAGATCATAAGACTCTGGAGTTTTAGCAGTTCCCAGGATACACGAAAGGAGGTAGAGCCTTCCTAAACGATACAACTATTAAAACAAGAGATGACGCTACAGCCCAAGTGCGGACTATACCGCTGCTCTTGACCATACAAGATAGGCTATTTCACATAAAAATTATTTATTATCACGCTGCCCTTGCCTTAAAATAGATATTCATATTTGCTAACGGTGAATAATAGGCTATATTTTTAACTACCATTCATTCTGATGTATATTATAACGATTATATGACGGGTTTTTACAAGTATATTTTTATTTTACTCTTTGCTGCCATAGGCCTACATATTATTTTCTCGCAATAAGTAGATCTTATTTTGTTAAAACGATTTTTTTTTTTCGCGTAATAACAAGATGTTATGTGTTGAAACTTCATATTTTCTTGGCCTTATAAGGACATGTGTCATGGCTACAAAATATGCCTTATCCACATGTTTTTAATTATCCACATAAAATGTAGCCTATAGCAGATGTGGGCACAAATACCTCAAAAACTATTTTGTTACAAAATACAAATACTGGCTCATGAAATGTATTTAAATAAAATACAAAATACTGATGTGAAAAATGTATTTAAATAAAATACAAGTAATTAGTATTTTGAAAATACAAAAATACTTCCACAATAATCTTATTATTAATAATAAATAATAATAATCACAATAGTCTTTTTTTATTACTCTAAGGTCAATAACACAAATAGTAGCAATAACACAAATATTATAAATGTATAAATTCAAAATGGCAAAGTAGCAAAATAAAAAAGTTTGGGCATTTCACTAAATCTCTACAGGGACAGCACCCTCTGACATAACTGGCATGTATATAGCTAAGTTCACATCAATGGTGTGTTAGTTTTATACAAAATCGATATTTCTCATATGTAATACATTTATATTGTGTGAACGCTTGCTTATCATGGAGATTTCAGTAAAGTTGTGACAGACGCACCGTTTCATAATAGGTAGTGCCTATGAAGGGTTAGGGTTAGGGACGACTTCGCGTGCAGCCGTGCACGAGCGCAAAACCTCACAACACTCATCGCGTCGGTGATTGGTAACTTGGAACACTGTTTATTTAGGTTTTAGTGGTTGGTGAACCCATTGTTTTTGTGTGCAGATCTCAGAGTCTTGGTAGCCTACAGAGACAAGGTTTTTCAAAACATTCCCATCCCAAGGCGGCATATACAACGCTTTTGCCAAAACGTACACATCCAACGCACATGGCACCCTTTAGCGTCTATATAACATGCCAACGCGTTCTCATCCCAAAGCGCCATATAGGACGCTTTTGCAAAAGCGTAAATATCCAACGCACATGGCACCCTTTAATGTCTAATGAGACGCTTCGGTTAGGGTTAAGTTTAGGTAAGGTGTAGGGTAAGGGTTAGACCACTAGGGGGCGCCTTCTGCCCAAATATATCTGCGTCCCATTTCACGTTAAAGGGTGCCATGTGCGTTGGATATTTACGCTTTTGCAAAAGCGTCCTATATGGCGCTTTGGGATGAGAACGGGCTCAACATGCACATAGTATGGGTAGGTTTAGGTCTGGGGTAGGGATAGGGTTAGACCACTAGGAGGCGCCTTCTGCCTATATATCTGCGTCTCATATTGACGCTAAAGGGTGCCATGTGAATTGGATGTCTACGCTTTGGCAAAAGCTTCGTATATAATGATGCCTTGGGATGAGAACGGGCTGGGTTTTAGACGGCATGCTTCTGGGAAGGGCAGCTAGCGGATTGCTAACAAAAATGAGATGAATATGATAACTTTTGTTTCTGCCTTTTTTGGGTCTGAAATCACAGCAAATATAAAATCAGAACTCTCTCTAGATAATAATCTTGACAAGATACTCACAAGGCTCAACAAAGTAAGGTAACACGCAGGTAAGAATCACAATGAACCAACAAAGGACAGCAAACACAAGGGATGATATATAGGGAGACACTAATGACAAGAACAGGTGAAGCTGACAATGACAAGACGTGGAAAACAAGGGTACGGGATACGTAACGAGACAACACAAGCACATGGCCCAAAAAAAAAAGGCCATGTGCTTGCACACAAAACATGGGTCTGTCATGATCCTGCCTCAAGACTAGAGAAAATCAAGGACACGAGGGCAGAATCATGACATTACTATGGTGATTTTTCTTAAGTATTTAAGTATTTGAAATACTCAAATACACTCCGTCAAAATATTTTGTTACAAACTACATACAATAATTTTTTCCACACCTGCAAAATACAAATGACAAAATACACTAAAGTAATTAAATACGTATTTCAAATACATTTAATTGAAATACTGCCCATGTCTGGCCTATAGCCTATCACGCCTCTATGATCAATCACACTTCTACGTTCAAAAAGGTTAAGCAAATAGTAGCAGCCCCCAATTAGAGGCGAACACTGAATAGGGGCCCTAGGCAAAATTAATAAATGAGGCGCCTTTTAAAAATATAGATTTTATATAGGCTATTTACGATCAACTTAGGCTTTTTGATGCGGGAAACCCAGCCCAGGGCCAGGTTTCCCAATGGGCTATATGCACGCATAAATTCCGCATTTGATGCAAGAATGCTCGTCCATTTCCGGTTGTGGAGATTAAAGCGGAGGAACACTGAGGAAAACGGGTCTTCAAAATTTACTGTCCTCCCGTCTTTGAAATGAAATGTACATACGTTTAGATGTAATTTTATATATAGTTATGTTTATTTAATATAATTTTAAAAAGAAGCATAAACACAACGAGTGTTGTCTGTTTTATATGTTTTTGTGACTAACGTTTCTTTAGTATAACCATGGAGTATAAAATTCAATATAAATTCTCGGTATTGCATTGGACTCTACGATCGGCGGAAGTTATCGAGCATTGTTGTGGCAGATTTCCAGTCCCAACTCAAATCATCAAAGTCTGGTACAGCTCTCAGTGAAAATCTTTCAGAGTCGAGGTTTCAGGTCTCAGAAGAATAACTTTATTGAGCAGTTCAACAAAGTGAGATGTCGGCCAGGCATCTGATATTACAATGGTCTGCACTCATTTCTTATACGTTGTGGTACCCAATTAGCGATCAAATTGTTATCTTTCTCTCTTTGCTCCTCCTTATTACTCCTCCCAAATTGAAACACCTGCATCATCATTTTATTGGGACAGCCTTCTATGCGCATGCGTATCATTTCTTTAAAAAAATGGACATCTGTATTAGTGTCTTTTTACACAATGGGCTCCTTGTTTCAGTACGCTTTTCCCATTGTATACAATTTGTTTCTCTCCCAGCGCCTTCCAATACCTGCATCTGTGCTACAAGTGTTTTTGGGTACTTTTCCACTCTCTTGTCCCTGTCCTCATGTGCCCTAAGACCCTAGTTTTTTCTGCTTGGTATTACATCACATGCACGCTTCTTTCACATGTACAGCACTCTTTTGTCACATGTACAGCACTCTTCTTTCACATGTACATAGGACAAGCAGAATTCTCCAACATAGCCCCCCTTTGGGACTTTCTCTAGTCCCACACTCAATAATTGTGCCCAGGATGCATCTTTATGAGTCGGTCTTCTTTCCTTCTACCAATATGGTCAATATAGACCATTCACCTTTTACCAATCTAACCCACATCACATAGGTGCACCCTGGAAGAGAAGCAGGACCAAACATCTCCACTCTCCATTGACTAGAGTGGAGTAAAAGATCCTACCCTCCTTTTTACATCATCAGCTTAAGGGGCATGTTTCTTTCTATTTTCCTGCATTTGTGAATCTTTATCTTGTCCCACGGTGCCAGAGGAACTTCGCAGGCGCTTTCGGTGGCCTGGAGTGCTATCTGGGTTGCTCCATCGTTGCCAGAGGAACTTTGCAGGCGCTTCCGGTGGCCTGGAGTGCTATCTGGGTTGCTCCATCGCTGCCAGAGGTGCTCAAGTTGCCTTGGAGCGCTATCTGGTGTTGGAGCAGACAGCGGGTTTTTAAACCACCAGTTGAGTCTGCCCTTGCCTTCTTTGACAATCGGTGACCGCGCTTCACGTATAGTTCCTCTGTCTACTACACACATGTACATGTTCCATCCATGTAAAATATCACCATTCTCTTTATTTTTCTCTTTTTTTTCTTTTAAATGCACTTCTACATACTACTTTCAGGAGTATAAATTGTATGTAAAAAAACAATGACAATGAAAACATTTTCATCTCAATCCCTCATACTGCATCATTTCTTTAAAGTAAGAACTTACTTTTAACCTCTTCTTACATTCCTTCTAATCCTTTTCCTTCATTCTTTTAGTTTCATAACACATTATATATATATATGAATATACTCAAAAGGTGGTATATACCGTGACATAAAGTGAGTAGTAATAATAAAACATTCTTGACTTTTTATTTTTTCTGGTTGCATTATCTCGTACCACGGACAATGACCTGTTTCAGACCTTCTAACATCCCCTTACATTCACATATTTATAGTTGTGACAGTTGTGTGATTATAGTAAAAATATTTCTTGTGGACTACATAAGCATGCTATATAGAAACAGATTATATGAGTGCAAATATTCCCGGAAAGACAGCCCGTATACAAAATCAAAGGAATGTAGAAAAACCCCTCTAACTAACTGCCTACTCTACCCATGCACTAAATGTTCTAACTAATTTTATCCCCAAAATCAAAATACACAGTGGGGCTATCTCCCTCTCTAACTATAAACAGAGTAAAATGTTAAAATCAAAAAGTACTTTTTTTCGTTACTTTACAGAAACTCGTCCAGCTCGTCCAGGTCTGGGGCACTTGGGTGAATCTCTTCATTGACACATCCAATATCAATTCCTGATGGTCTCACTGATACATTGATCATTTGTTTGGCAGCTGCACTGGCCAGCATTGATCTAAGGAAAGGCACAACACAACAAAACAACAGAAAGAAGACACCAACTGATATTGCTAATATTATTCGCACCTGAATGAGCCAGTCTTTCCAGGATGTAAATATTGAGTCAAGCCAATACCCAAAGCTCCCGTCTCTCCCACGCATTGGTAGCAACTTCCGGTCTTAATTCTTTTATCTTCTTCTAGGCCCTAGTAAATGATCCATCCGGGGCTGTGCCCGCTTAGGAATAAAGGTACAACAGTCAGTTTCAAACATTACGCACACACCCCGTGTCTGCCATGAGCCAATTCAGAGCTTGTCTATTCTGCCACGTCATTTTGCTTGTGGCTTTTAGTTGTTCTTCTAGAGCTTGGAGTGCTTCATCCGTGTAATTAATAAATCTCTGCTGATTGTAATATATGTAATTAATCAATTCCATATTATTTTTTGGCGTTATCTATACAAATATTAATTCTAATCCTGTTGCTGCCTCGTCTCTAGCAAATTAGGCTAATGACAATGCCCCCGAATTTTTGAGATACCCCTACCGGAGGTAGAACTAAACGAAACAATGTTTTTCCTCATCTCTAAGGCCTCCCATATATGAAATGGATTCTTGGCTAAAAATGAAGAGTTCAGATGCAAAAGCCTCTAAATGCCATTTGAAATTTTCTTCTTTAATGATGATTTTTATCAAACTTGTGTATTTAAGTAATTTCACTTAAATAACAATTAATAGGTAATTATCATTGCCATTTAAGTGAAATCACTGAACTTAATTATACAAGCTTGATAAAAATGATCATTCTAGAAGAAAATTTCAAATGGCACTTAGAGGCTTTTGCATCTGAACTCTTCAAATATTTTACTGCTAAGATTGTTAAATTAACAGATATTGTATGCACGCCAAAACCAAAAAAAGGACTAAAATATAGCCTGTCCGTATGGGAGTTAAGGTGTAAAAACTAGTGCAAATCAATCACACAAGCTCTGAGAGCTTGACTTGACTTGTTTGTAGTCAGTGTCACGGGTGACAAAATCGCTCAGTAAACGGAACCTTCTTGAGAGTCCTGAGTTTCCTAGGGGAACGTATTGGGTGCAACACTCCACTACGGTTCCGGGTGTGATGGAAACATGCCCGTACTGATTAGCGCTAATGCATTGCAGGTGTGAGAGAGAGAGGAGCGGCGCTCACACAGGCTTCCTGTTTCATAAGCCACAATATAAAAGGAGCATTTAGAGAGTGTTTGCAGTGCGGTTGGTGGGTGTACAGTGTGTCAAGATTCCAAAGGGTTGACTCTGGGCAGTGCTGGATACAGGCTTCCTTGGAAAAATCGTTGGAGTGTGGAGATCGCCCATTCGAGTTTGCTGGGTCAGATTGATCGTTTGTGGGAAGACTGCTGGACCGAGCTGGGGCTGGATCTGTGCTGTGGAAGGAGAGAGGAAAGATAAGTGAATTGTTTTCATCTTATGAACATTTGAACCACTTGAAGAGGATACAGTGAATGTGGATCTGACTGTTGGAGGAGCTATGTGTTTCAGAGTGTGATGAGGAGGAATTAAAAGTGAAAACCCTGTAAACGAGCGCAACGGCCGGAGTGGGGCCTCTGTCCAACCCTATCGTGTGAGTGAATTGCAGTGCTTTTGCCTTATTGATACACATTGATTTATTGCTGTGGAATTGAAGGAACACAAGTGTGCTGTGTCTTTGTTGAGAAGTGGCCCCCATCCATGCTTACACGTTCGTGGAAGGTTATTATATCTGCCTCCGTCAGAAGCCCAGAGTGATACAGTGAACTGAAGAGAGAGTACTTTGTACTGTGAAGATCTCCACCTGTTCTACTTGCTGTTTGAGCCCAGAAGCATACAGCACCACTGGTAAAGTAACTTTATGACTCACTGCCCCCCTATTGTGAACTGAAGAGAGAGTACTGTGTACTGTGACTATCCTCACCTGTTCTACTTACTGTTTGAGCCCAGAAGTATACAGCAACGCTGATAAAGTAATCGTTTAACCCACTGTCGCCCTACTGTGAACTGAGGAGAGAATACTTTGTACTGTGAAGATCCACACCTGTTCTACTTGCTGTTTGAGCCCAGAAGCATACAGCACCACTGGTAAAGTAACTTTATGACTCACTGTCCCCCTATTGTGAACTGAAGAGAGAGTACTGTGTACTGTGACTATCCTCACCTGTTCTACTTACTGTTTGAGCCCAGAAGTATACAGCAACGCTGATAAAGTAATCGTTTAACCCACTGTCGCCCTACTGTGAACTGAGGAGAGAGTACTTTGTACTGTGAAGATCCACACCTGTTCTACTTGCTGTTTGAGCCCAGAAGCATACAGCACCACTGGTAAAGTAACTTTATGACTCACTGTCCCCCTATTGTGAACTGAAGAGAGAGTACTGTGTACTGTGACTATCCTCACCTGTTCTACTTGCTGTTTGAGCCCAGAAGCATACAGCACCGCTGATAAAGTAATCGTTTAACCCACTGTCGCCCTACTGTACTGTGAAGATCCACACCTGTTCTACTTGCTGTTTGAGCCCAGAAGCATACAGCACCACTGGTAAAGTGACCTTATGACTCACTGTCTCCCTATTGTGAACTGAAGAGAGAGTACTGTGTACTGTGAATATCCTCACCTGTTCTACTTACTGTTTGAGCCCAGAAGTATACAGCAACGCTGATAAAGTAATCGTTTAATCCACTGCTTCATTACCGTGCACCCACGAGAGTACCCTGTACTGTGAAGAACCCTTACCTGCCATACTTACCGTCTGAGTCTGGAAGTCTGCAGCACCGCTGGGGAAAAAGTAAGCTTTTAATCCACTGCTTTATTATCGTGCACCAACGAGAGTACTCTGTACTGTGAAGAATCCTTACCCGCCGTACTTACTGTCTGAGTCTGGAAGTCTGCAGCACCGCTGGGGGAAAAGTAAGCTTTTAATCCACTGTTTTATTATCGTGCACCAACGAGAGTACTCTGTACTGTGAAGAATCCTTACCCGCCATACTTACTGTCCGAGTCTGGAAGTCTGCAGCACCGCTGGGGGAAAAGTAAGCTTTTAATCCACTGCTTTATTATCGTGCACCAACGAGAGTACTCTGTACTGTGAAGAATCCTTACCTGCCATCCTTACTGTCTGAGTCTGGAAGTCTGCAGCACCGCTGGGGGAAAAGTAAGCTTTTAATCCACTGCTTTATTATCGTGCACCAACGAGAGTACTCTGTACTGTGAAGAATCCTTACCCGCCATACTTACTGTCTGAGTCTGGAAGTCTGCAGCACCGCTGGGGAAGAGTAAGCTTCTAATCCACTGCTTCATTACTGTGCACCAACGAGAGTACTTTGTACCGTGAAGAATCCTTACCTGACATACTTTCTCTTGGGTCTGGAAGTCTGCAGCACCGCTGGGGAGAAGTAAGCTTCAACCCCCCTGCTCCATCATCATACATCGACGAGAGTCTCTCAAACTGTGAGAAACCTTTGGCTTAATAAAGATTGTTACTCCTTTGAAATTTATCTCTGTCTCCGGGTCCTCTGTTGTGTGCCTGTGGTGTCGGCTCCTCACGGTGGTGACTCAGTTAGAGGGGGGGTGGTTGGTCACCCGAGCGTTCCTCCCCTCGACCTGTGACATCAAAAGTGGCGTAGTCGGCAGGGTACACACCGTGAGTTGTAGCGGCCACAGGTACGCGATGGCGGACGAAGAGGCACCTGCGGCTCGTCCTCAAGTCATGCCGATCTTCATGGGAGCTCCCTGGGCGCAGCGCTATGGAGGACCGGGATCGGAGTTAAGCTTACAGGATTGGAAGGCGCAGACGGAGTATCTGGCTGGACTACAGGGACTGAGTGCAGCACAGGGAGTACAGTTTGTGTTGGGGTCGCTGGAAGGAGAAGCCAAAAGGGAAGTTCTGGCTGCATCGGAAGCCACACGTGCTACCGCAAAAGCTATCTTCGATTTCTTGTTCGGATTATATGGAGACCCCACCCCAGTGGCCACTCTTCGTGCCCAGTTCTTTAACAATAAACAGGGACCTACGCAGACACTGCGGGCATACTCCTTGAAGTTGCGGGAGCAGTTTGGCTGGCTGAAGGGGCGACCGGATCATGGACTGGGTGAAGGGGATGACTTGTTACGAGATCAATTCGTCTTGGGGCTGCGTGAAGGGCCAGTACGTCAGGGCATACGACTCCAGCTTCGACGAGACCCCACTATGACTTTTGAGGCTCTGCGACAAGAGGCCTTGGCATTAGAACTGGACCAGGGAGAGGTAACTCGCACACCAGTCTGTGTGGCAGCAAGTAGTGCCAGTGGATCTGCGCCTGTCGAACCGAGCGATTGGAAGCAGAAACTGAGGGCCGAACTGTTGGAGGATGTCAAGGGACAGATGGCGGAATTATCCCGGAACCTGCTGGGTGAGCTTCGTCGAGGACGAGTTGAAGGCGGAGCAGTGGGGCGAGAGAGGTCGTATTCAGAGGAAGAGCGAGGTCCTCTGCGCCGCCCCCTACGTCCTGTGGGCCCCCGGTTCCAGTGGGACGACCAAGGAAGGCCCATTTGTATAAATTGTGGAGATCCTGGACATATCAGTCGCCAGTGTGGGCTTCGTCGGGGTTCTCAAGGGGGTTTTTAGTCCCACCGGCCACTGTGGGTCAAGTGGCCGGGACCCCTTTGCGTGACCCTCTTTCTGTTCCTGTTGCACGAGATGACTGGGTGGGACATTGCCCTACCGTGGAGGTTCAAGCTAATGGAGTCACGATAGACTGTTTGGTTGACACAGGGTCTCAAGTTACGCTATTCTCGGAGAGCCTGGCCCAGGAGTTGTTCGCAGATCATCGGCTCCAAGCAACTGAAGCTTCCAGGCTGACCCTACGGGGGGCAAATGGTTTGGACATCCCCTACACAGGGTACATCATGGTAGACTTTCTTGTCCAAGGGGTCCCCGTCCAACAAAAAGGGGTAGTTATTGTCCGAGATCATTGCTTGGGAAATCATCGAGCACTTTTAGGGATGAACGTTATACTGGATTGCTGGGAAGAATTGTTTCGGGGGCCGCCGGCTCGGATGTCTCCGTCACCGGCAAAACAGGACTGGGACCGAATTCTGGCCGATTGTAAAAGAGTGCACGCAGCTAATCACATAGAAGAGAGGGAAGACATCGGTCGAGTTGCCTGTAGGTATGCTCTGTCCATCCCAGCTCAGAGTGAGACCGTTCTTTGGGTCCGAGTACCCGCAAGACCCCGTGGGTCAGGCACCTGTGTCCTGGTAGAGCCTCACGAAGATTGTCAGCCAGTTGAAGTGGCTCACGGACTGGCGGTTGTCCATCGGGGGCGAGTCTCAGTAAAAGTACGGAACACAAATCCTTACCCAGTGCTCCTTCGTCGACACCAACGTCTGGCCCGAGTTTCCTCGGTACGTCCTGCCCAGGTGCACGAGCACCAAGCTGTCTGCTTCAGACAGGTGAGCCCTGCGGTGGTGGAAGTTGCCGTCCGCCCTGTCGAGGTAGAACTGGGTTCGGTTGGAGGAGGGATGCCGGCCCATCTGATGGGAGAGTCCCTGAAGGGTGAGAATCTGGAAGAGGAGCAAGTGGTACAGCTTCAGGAGCTTTTGAGGAAGTGGCAACATGTGTTTTCAAAACATGAAGAGGACTATGGCTGCACAGGGGTGGTGAAGCATCAAATACCCACTGGTGAGGCGACACCTAGTCGAGAGCGGTACCGTCCGGTGCCCCCCACTCTTTATACCGAGGTCCGCACCCTGTTGAAAGGTATGCTGGAGGGAGGAATCATCCGAGAAAGCAGTAGTCCTTGGGCTGCGCCCATCGTTCTGGTGCAGAAGAAGACGGGAGCCTGGAGGTTTTGCGTCGACTATCGCAAACTTAACAGTGTAACGAAGAAAGATGCATTCCCGTTGCCACGGATTGAAGACTCACTCACCAGTCTTACCCAAGCGGCATGGTACTCGACATTGGACCTGGCAAGTGGATACTGGCAGGTGCAGGTGGATGACCGAGATAGGGAGAAGACAGCTTTCACCACCCCGTTTGGGTTATTTGAATGGGACCGTATGCCGTTCGGTCTGTGCAACGCTCCTGCGACTTTCCAACGCCTGATGCAGCGCTGCCTAGGAGGACAATTAGTCGACTCAACGCTGGTCTACCTAGACGATGTGATCGTCTTCTCCCCTGATTTCCACACTCACCTGCATCATCTGGAAGGAGTTTTCAGGGCCATGGAGAAATATGGGCTGAAGCTTAGGCCGGAAAAATGCCAGTTACTGCGGAAAGAGGTGCAGTTCTTGGGACATCGCGTCAGTGCTGTAGGGATCTCCCCTGACCCAGAGAAGGTGGCGGCGGTCCAAGGATGGGAGCCACCCCGGACAGTAAGACAGGTGCGGTCGTTCCTGGGCTTTGTGGGATATTATCGTCGCTTTATAAAGGGATTCTCTGGGCTTGCTAAGCCACTGAACCAACTCTTGGCTGGCACTGGACGTGCCCGTGGTAAAGGCTCCCCCTCAGTACACTGGGATTCCACCTGTGAGACCGCTTTCCAGAACCTTAAACAGGAACTCCTGAAGGCCCCAATCTTAGCCTATGCAGATTTCACCCAGCCGTTTCTCCTGTACACTGACGCCAGCAATGCAGGATTGGGGGCCGTGCTGGCCCAAGAGCATCAAGGAGTGGAGAGAGTGATAGCTTACGCAAGTCGAAGTTTACATCCCGCCGAACGAAACGCTGCAAACTATAGCTCCTTTAAAATCGAACTACTGGCGATGAAGTGGGCCATGACAGAGAAGTTTAAAGACTACTTGTGGGGAGCCAAGGTAACGGTGATTACAGACAACAATCCCTTAGTACACTTGCAATCCGCTAAATTGGGGGCAGTGGAGCAGCGCTGGGTGGCACAGCTAGCAAATTATGATTACCAGCTAAAATACCGTCCCGGCAGAGAGCACGTAAATGCAGATGCCCTGTCCAGACTCCCAGCCACCCAGAGGGACGATCAAGCACCCCTCGGTGCCCTTGGTACCGAAGATGAGCTGCTGGTGGCCGTGGTGGAAGCTCCCGGGGCCCCGGAGTCTGTTCCATCTAGTTGGGGGTGGGACCCCGGACGGTGGAGAGAGCTGCAGCAGAGAGATGCGGATTTGGGTCAGCTCCTGTTGTACCTCCGACAGGGAAACATGCCGAGGGCAGAGGAAAGACGGTCTCAGACGGTGGGGGTACGACAGCTCCTGAGACAGTGGAAGAGGCTGCAACTCCGAGAAGGAGTAATTTGTCGTTCAAGACGGGATCCCCGCACACAGGAGACTGTACACCAAGTTGTTGTACCAGAGGGCCAAGTTTCGGAGCTGTTGAATGCCTATCACGCCCATACTGGTCATCAGGGCCAAGAGAGGACACTGTCCCTGCTGAGGAGGTATTTCCACTGGCCTAGGATGGAAAAGAAAGTTGAGGAATTTGTTCAGAGCTGCCCACGGTGTACCTTGTTCAAACGCAGGAAGGAGGTCC
>NW_024121201.1:415517-523674 GCF_016745375.1 Pimephales promelas | reverse complement strand
GCAATATCATAATATACAAACCAAAAACTACTTACTGTTGCTGATAATGTTGAGAAATGTTATTATATGCATTTATGTAAAACAAGTAAATCCACAATGTTATGGCAAATCAAACTGCCTTGACAATACTAGCAATAGAAAAGGAATCAAGGCCAGAGTGATTATTATTCATTTCCTTTGGCAGCAAATAATTCTTCATTAAATAATTAAGGTTTACTGCAATGGCAAATAAAGCAATCACTTGACATCTGTCCAGATCTGTCGGCCTCTTGCATAAACTGCCGTTTGTATGAAATAGCGAGAAAAGTGCATCTGTACCAGGGCGGACTAAGCATTCAGTAGCTCGTCTTCCATTGGTTCGGCCAATTGCATCCGGGTTTGACAGTGGATCCAAATCGGCAAACAGATTGAACCAAGCGGAGAGATCTTTTGAGGTATCTGTAATTGAAAAGATGTGTGATTAAAAGATGCATATATTCTAAAGTTAAAGGTGTAAATATTTGCACTGAAACTATCTGAAATTTGGTCTCAATTCTATGTATCTATTTCTTTTTTAACCCCCGTGCACTGTTCGATTTCTGGGAATAACGTATATGATGTGGGTCAAATCGACCCTAATTGGATTCAATACAATTAAATATGTGGGTCAAATTGATCCACGAACATCACAAACATGAATGTGAACTGAACACAACATGTCAAAAACTTTACATTCATGTTCATGACCCTAAATGAGAAAAAGGTCACACAATTTCAAGAAAAACAACAGGTTTAATTGTATTTCACATAGATTGAAACAAGAAATGACGGCTCATTTTTACCATACAGTATGTGGCTGACAAAATATTTTTCTGTATTTCTAGCTTCACAGGTAAGTAAAAAACTAAAATAACAAAATACAACCAAGAAATGTTATTATTTTGCGTCTGTACAGTTGCCTTAGTACATTAAATGATGTGGTCATATGGGTCAAACTGACCCACTAACATCACAAACGTAACAGAAATTATGTATTTGTCAAAAAACATCAGCGTGTTGAAATTTTGCATGCATGTTCGTGACCATAAATGAGAAAAAGTCACAAACTTTTCGAGAACTCGATTGTAAGCAAGTATTAAATTCTGTTTCAGATCAATGCATCACAATGGATCAATTCATGTTTAGTCTGGCACACTCTGATCATTTACCTTTCACTGCAGATTTGGAAGAGATTTGACTCGCTACGGATGAGCTTTCAGGGATATTCTGTGGAACGGCTGTTGCCCAACCTGGAATAAAGACAACGTTAAAGAGAATGTACAGTAAATGTATGCAACATTTTATTTTTTTATTTAAAGAAATTAATACTTTTATTCAGCTAGGATGCATTAAATTGATCACAATTCACAGTGAAGACATTTATAAGGTTTAACAGCATTTTTTTTTTTTTCTGAAGGATCATGTGACACAGAAGACTGGAGTAATGATGCTTTGATCACAAGATTAAATCCCATTTCAAAACATACTGTAAGTAAATAGTTATTTATAGCTAAGCAAAACATAAGAAATAGTTCTTTTAAATTGTTTTTACATTTTAAATTAAAAATAAATATTTCACGTTTTACTGTATTTTTCATCAAATAAACACAGCCTTGGTGAGCATCTTTCAAAAACATAAAAAAGGGGTAGTGTATATTTTGTTTCACGATGATCAATTATTATTGCATCAGATGAACTGTTTAGTTACAGTTAGAGAGTCTGTTCTCATCTACAATAAATGGTAACACTTTACTTGAAGGCGTGTGCATAAGACTAACATGACACCTTCATAATCATGACATGACATATGTTATGAATACGAAGGAAGTTATTCGCTCAGTTATGACATTTTTAATGCAAATATGACATTGTTTGAGATGTCTTTGTTATGACACCTTGACATAAACCAATACATCATCACCTGTCAGTGATGACAACTTGACATTACTAAGACAACACAATCTGTCATAAACATGAAATAGAAGATTAATGATCAAACTTATCACCTAGCTTTATTGGTTAACATTACATTAAACTATCAGGTGGTTGGTTTTTACATTCGCTGTCATAAAGCCATTATAACTTTTTAATGACAAATTCAATTAGTACCACTGTAGCTGAGGTCACGAAAAATATTCATGGCAGTTATAATGGCCTCATGACAGCCAATGTCAAAGCCAACCATATGACTGTTTAACTTCTTTTAAAGGGTTAGTTCACCCAAAAATGAAAATTCGGTCAGTTTTTACTCATCCTCTAGTTGTTCCAAACCTCTATGTGTTTATTTGTTCTGCTATACACAAAGAAAGATATTTGGAAGAATGTTTTAATCAAACAGATCTCATTCCCTATTGACTACCATAGTAGGTATTACTTCAAGTAAAGTGTTACCCAATAAACCAACCTTTTGCCAGTAGTCAGATATGTCTGTTCACCTGAGGCCGTGGACTGACGGTCGTTCATGTTCTGGTCGAGTAGTTTGGAAGGCAGGAAGAAGGCGTACTCTTCCTCAGACGGCTGGATCTCTGCTCTGCTACTGCCGGCCGGTTCATCCTCCCCAAACACCTCACGCCATTCCTGCGAGAAACCCCTGTCCTCCAGAGAACTGCTGCCCAGAATCTCATCCAACAAACTCAAGCCATCCTTCTCCTGACCGCCAGAGAAACACTCCTCATTGCCTGTATTTGCAGAGTACAGAGAGAAAAAAAGGCTATATTGATCATGTTTAAAGCTTTAAACAGGTCTTTTGGGCTTTCTTTAGTGTATAATGTTGCTGTTTGAGCATGAAAAGGGTTGACCAATCACAACACACTGGTGCAGCCGACCAATCAGAGCGCAGTGTGCTTTTTAGAAGGAGGGGCTTCATAGAGACATGAACTAAACAAAGCGATACTGACAGACTGGGAAGAGAGGAGCTGCAACAAGGGAATAGGTGAAAAATAATGTGTTTATTGAACATTCAAGCTTGTTTTTGAAAGAATCCTTTTTGGGACTTTGGAAAAGGGCATTATAGGTCCCCTTTAAGGATGAATATTAGTTATTGTGTTATTCCTGTGGATAATACTCATGTATAACACGTGTATGTATGAAAGCTTTACCTGTTTGTACTAAGTTACTACTCGAAGTTTCTTGTTCAATTGAAACAAGCCTGAAAGAGAAGAGACGAGCGATTAGAGGTGTATGTCACATGATAAACGAGAGGACATGAGGACCGAACAGCTCCTACGTTTCATCTGTATTCTGACTCGTCTCCTCGTCTTCTGCTTTTGCCTTTGTTTTCTTCTTCACCTTTTTCTTTGAAGCTTGATCTGAACCCTGGAGTATCAGGCACAACAGATTAACATATTAGTTGAACATGCATCATTATATCACATCATGTTTGTCCAAACAATGGAAGATGGGTAAGCATTTAATACTTTAAGACAATTTAATAATGAAAAAACAAACATTTTTTGCCATTCTTGCCACACAACTTGTCCCACTAGTATGAGAGCAATTGTTTACTGATAGAGACGATATTAAGACAATGTTCCATAATTCAAACCTCCCTCTGTATCATTCACCGCCATTCAAGGGTTTCTCTTAAAGTCTCCTATGCTCACCAATGCTGCATTTAAATGAGCAATAAAAACAGCAGTATTGTCAAATATTATTACAAGTTAAAATAACAGTTTTCTATTTTAATATATTTTATGTAATTTATTCTAGCAGAGTTTATTTCAGCATCATTACCCCAGTCTTCAGTGTCACATGATCCTTCAGAAATCATTCTAATATGCTGCTCAAGAAACATTTACTTTTATGATCAAGGTTGGAAACATATTTATTTGAGGATTATTTTATTATTATTTATTTAAAATAGAAATGTTTTGTAACATTATAAAACTCTTTATTGTCAATTTAATGCATTTTTGCTGAATAAAAGGATATCTTTAAAAACACACCAAACTTTTGAATGGTAGCTCATTTTTCCGAAATATGCTTTACATAAAATCACCTGCTAAATAATTAAATAAATGCAAATATAAAACAATCTTCCTTTAAACTAAATGAGAATGAGAATGTTACCCAAATGGGCAGTGAGAGAGTGGAGGCGGGGCTAATTTGCATATTCACCACTTATACACTAAATAAGGGCAAGGGTGTTGAGTTACATTCAAGCTCCTGTATTTTAAGACATGAAGGCACATTTTTTTATATGTAATTTTGGCGATCAAAGATGAGTTTTAAGGGGGATACAATTATTGACTACATGGGAACTTTAACACTAAATGAGAGCTATAAGTAAATATACACATCCATCCCGAAAAATATGAAAATAAAACATAATGAGACCAGTTTCTTTTGAAAGCTCTCACCCCCAGTGCTGAAGCCTCGTGAGTCTGGCAGCCTTTAAAGCTCTCATGAATAGCAGCCATGGTGTGAGAGGTTTTCTCCCAGAAATGAAGCAATGTGGTCTGAAGCACAGAAAAGACAGATATTTATCTTTATGACATGACGTCATTCTGCTAAATTGTGGATAACTGGCTTTATTAACAATTCATTTAGATCATATAAATATAATAATAATAATGCACACATCACATGTACAATGCTCACAACAATAATAAAGCTACAAGAAGCTGCACCTGATATGTTGTCAGGACGTGTGAGAGCAGATTACAGCGACTGGCTCCGAGCAGATCAACCTTCTGACACACATCATTCTTCAGCTTGTCAAAACTGGTCTTGGTGTGACGCACCTGAGTTTGAACCTGAGGGATATAAAGAGATGAAGCCCGTCAAAAACAACCGGTGATCTGGTGAACAAAACAAGTGTCTCATGGGTTTTAGCTGATCTCAGGTCAGTTTTAGAATGTAGGTTCATTATTAATTCATTTAATGAATTTTAATATGTATGCGTATAATAATACAAAAAGAGAATGTTAAATGAGTTGCTTCTAATTGACCCAGTTTGCCAACTCTCTACCTAATAGCACACAAAACAATGACTACAAATCAATAAAACATACATTTTACAGAGCCTGCATATTTCATGGTATTTAATTATTTGTAAATTCAATTTAATAGATTACACTTTCATGAAAAAATTTGTAATTGGTTTGTAAACAGTTTCTTTATACAGGGTTTTGGCTGAGTTTCCGTTGCAGTTACGCGGTTTTGACCAGCAGGTGGCGCCAGCTTGAAGTGTTTAGAGTACTTCGAAACTGTGAATCATTTTACAAAGCAATTGGTTCAATTGATTCAGAGCTTCAAAAACGTAGTTTCTCCCATCACACTGGCTGTGTCTGAAATAACATACTCTTTGGAGTAGATACTTATTTTGAATAAGTACGTACTTTACGAGTGCTAAAGAAGTAATTCTATATGGTCTGAATGTGTGTATAGGGGCAGACACACAAAAACATGTGACACATGCATATTTTGACATGTCCCACAGGAGCAGGTTTATGAGAGTTTGTCACATTGGCTGCATCCGAAATCACATACTTCCTACTGTATAGTTAGTGAAAAAAGAATGTGACAAAATAAGTATGTCTGAATTCACAGTACTCCTAAAAGAGTAGGAAAAAGGTACCCGGATGAGCTAATTATTCCTGTGAGATTCTGAAGTGTGCATACTGCATACGACGGACACTTTACTATCCCATGAGGCCACGGGAGAGGATTTGTGAATGGCAGTGAAGTGAACCAACTGATGCTGGTAGATCACATGATAATGACAACATTGCAGATGTAGTACGTCCAGATAACATTCATACTATATAGAACATACTTTTTTAGAGGTTGTGAAGTAATTACGTATTCAAAACTATTACCTACTCAGTTAAGACTCAAGAGAGTATGTGATTTCGGACGCAGCCATACTGTAGTAGGGAAGTATGTGATTTTGGACGCAGTCTATCTTCTCCCACTGCAGATGAGAATGATTAAAAGGTGAAAAGCTTTCACTGCAGGAACACCGTCAATGCAGGGTTGGCAAGTCACAGAAAAATGTCCAGCCTAAAGCGACGACTCAAAATTCATCCAAAAGGAATGAAAACCAGCCTAATTTCCACAGTTGACAGCTTCAGGATTCCCATAAAGGGCCTGAAAATAAATGTTTTGACTTATCTAGCTTTGCTTTAAAACACGTATTGTCTTTTCACTTCCCCAATTTGTTTAATAATTGACTTAAAGGGATAGTTCACTTTGAAATTTATTTTTGGTATGTTTAGCTTACCTAAAGTGCACCCAAGATGTATGTGTCTTTGTTTCCGGAGTATTTTCAATTTTGATATTTTTAGGTCAAACCGTTCTTGTCTGTCAGTCATATAATGGAGGTCTATGGTCACCACCTCAAAGAGCATGCACAGAGAAGTCCAAATTAAACATGATTTAATGACTCGTAAATGTAAGTACACATTGATGGCCTAAGACACGAAATGATTGGTTTTTGTGAGAAAACGAACAGTATTTATATCGTTTTTACCTCTTGTAACCACAGCCATGTCCAAGTGATCTGAAGGCACAGGCGCTTCGGTCAAAAATATCAAAATTGAAACTACTGTGGAAACAAAGACACCTACACCTTGGATGTCCTAGAGGTAAGCTAAAACATTTCAAAGTGAACTATCCCTTTGATAAACTTAATAAATTAAATTATTTTCAAAACACATCAGTAAAAGTATCTCTTATTCATGTTTTGTCTATACAGATAATCTTTTTAGTACACTATACACTCTTAGGAAAAAAGGGTTCTATAAATGTAGCATAGGGTTCTTTCCTCAACTCCAAAGGACATTTTATGCTAAAAAGGTTCAATAGTGACAAGAAAGAACACTTTTGGCACAAAGGTTTCTTTAAAGGCTATTATTCATTCATATATTACATTATTCTGCAACATTTTGTAGTTGTTATTAAATTATTGTTTATTAAACTGTTGTAGAAACTTAATATCACATGTTAATCATGCAGATTTTTGGAGGATAAAAACTGATGGTTAACTGAATTTTTTTTAACCACCATATCTTGAATTTTGTCTTTTGAATTTTAGGGGTTCCAAATACGTAGCGCTTTAGAACCTTTTAAGGTTTTATATAGAACCTTTCCTTCTAAGAGTGTAAGTTTCAGATTGTGTGGGAAACAGACTGACCTTGCGGAACTTCTCCATCTGCTTGTGTGTGTCCGGGTCGAGCTCCTGAGAAACGTCCTTCATCCAGAGCAGAGCTCCTCTGTACTCCGTGCGTGACTGCTCCATCCTGTTCACCGTCAGCCACGTGTCGGAGATCGCTCGGTAACGGAAGGTCTCCACCTCCTGGTACAGGCGGCCCAGCGGACCTCGCAGCGCCAATCTGCAGTGAGGAACCAATCAATGAGAAGAACTCTCAAACCAATCACATATGACTGACTGAAGATGATGTAGAATGTTCAATACTGAAAAAATTTCAGGCTGCTGGACAATTTAGTGGACCAGTCTGTTCTCAAGCTAACCTGAGCTGACCTGCTTCACATGCTGGTGACCAGAGCAAAGCATGCACAACATATGGCTCACCAGCAATGCTGGATTTCTCAGCAGGGTTGTTTTCGAAACACTGAATAAAATGAAGAGACCTTTGCTGTGAAGAGAAGCAGAGCGCTTTCCCAGTAGCTTGCATGATCTTTCCAGCGCGACTCTTGTCTTGAGAGCCCTGCGAACGCAGGAACCGACCCAGTTCATTCTCCTCCTCAGACAAAACTGAAAGGAATTAAGCCACATAAACTAATTATTACTATGGGATAAAAAAATATGACAAACAAAATCCACCTTTGAAGGAGTACTTCACTTTTAAAAAAAAATGCTGGTAATTTACTCATCCCCATGTCATCCAAGATGTCCATGTCTTTCTTTCTTCAGTGGAAAAGAAATTATGAAAACATTACAGGATTTTCTCTATATAATGGACTTTACTGGGAACCAAACGGTTCAAGCTCCGTTCAAGCTGAACAAAGGATTTGTTCATTTTAATGAACGAGTTCGAACAGGAGAGTCACAAACACGCATCACAGAACAGAGCAAGGCGAGCATTTGAGCTTATAAAACTTTTATTTTTGAAATGAGCGATCGTTTCACTCGATAAGAGCCTTATTCATCGTCTGGTGTCGTTTAAAGCCTTTTGAACAGTTTGCACTGAAACTGTTTTTTGGACCTTGGTTTGGTTCCCATTGAAGTCCATTATATGGAGAAAATCCTGGAATGTTTTCATCAAAAACGTTAATTTCTTTTCGACTGAAGAAAGAAAGACATGGACATTTTGGATGACATGGGGGTGAGTAAATTATCAGCAAAAGTATTTTTTTAAAAGTGAACTACTCCTTAAAGAAACATTAAAGTGGACTCTCTTTTAGTAGTAGTACACATTGCTATTATATTATCGGCAAGTACAGTTTTTCTAAATATACTTTTAAGAGTAGAAGTACACTATGCACATTCAATACAGTTAAGCGCACTTCTTTTCACAAGAGATCACTGATATGAATATTAATAAATGTGTGAAATTGGGGTCTACTTACAGCTGATCCTCCGTTGATACAGTTCGATCACCTTCAGGAGCTCCATGCACGTTCTCTGCACTGAATGAAACACCTGAGGGGAAGCATGCCCAACCAAATCCATCACATGACCTTTCGTTCAGATTCAGAGAAAAGTCTGAATTCTGTGCATTTCTCACCTCCAGTTTAGCATCCAGGTCAGCATCGGAAGCAACGACATGTTCGTCCTCCTTCTTTCCTGTGACTTTGATCAGTGTTTGTTTGGTTTTCCAGTATTTCTGCTGGAACTTGTTCACCACAGACGATTCTTGACTTTGGAGAAACTGGTCAAAATGAGAATAACCTCTGCAAAGACATGGCAAACCAATTATGTAAGCATCTCATTTAAGTCTACAATCATGAATGTCTGCATTTTAATGCATACTCACTGGTTCCCTTTCTCCATGTTTATCAATTATCTGAAATAAAAAGGAAAATAATTTCAATTGATGACATTGGCACATGTTTATCAGTTTAAAACATAGTTTTAATTTATAGAAGATAACTGGTCATTGTGCTATTCAAGAAAAAAACATTGATGTTTCATTAATGCACCACACACACATAATTGACTGTACATAGTACAGGCCTTTCTTTATCTATTGCGCGAGCATTTCTTTACAGGAAGATGATATCTCTGTAAATAAACCTAATTAATGCTACAGTACTCTCGTCACTTACAATATTCATCGTCCTGCATGTGACTCTCACATCCGGATTTCATTCTCTGCCGCACCAAAACAAACAGCTACTACATTATTCTGTCATTATGCCACAAGCTACAGTAAATGCAGGAAATTATCTACATATTATAAAAGGCCTTACAATGAACTGAATTAGTGTGAGACTCACCTTATGAGTTTGGATCCCGGCTGCAGATGTTTAAGTCATTCTGTAATGCGAAAATGAAACGCTATATGTGTATCACTGCGTGTTTTTGGGTGCGCGTCCTTGCAGAAGGAGCGATGACGTCATGCGCGCTCCATCACGAGCGCACTGCGAATGTAGGAAGAATGGATGGGTGGGTAGAATGACAATTATCTTGAAACAGGGACTGTAAAAGCACAATTTTGATCGTTCGGAATGATTTGATGATATTAGTACGATATTTTAAGTTTTCGTGGCTTCTAAATTACTAATAAAGTTTCTTTGTTGCATTATCCAGTTGTCGATTTTATCTCAACAAAAGAACAGGCGTGATCACGTGGTGTCTGTTACTTTTCTCAGCGCTTAGTACAATAGACTAATCACCTCAGTCTGCGATTCTTTTAGAGACACTCGTACGAAAAAAGGAAGGACGAAAGAAAGACAAGAAAGAAACTGAAGCATATTTTTATTAAGACTTAGTGTAAGTGTAAAAAATAAAGGCCGTGCAAAAATACTTCTATGACGTAGGCTACACCCATCTCCCCGCATTTCTGAATGAGAATGGAGGCTCTCTGAACATTTTCTCTCAAAGTTTTAAGAAACATTAAGGTAAACATGCATTTTACATTCATTTTCAATGTGAAGTAATTGCCCCCAAGTGCGTGGAGGCAGATTGTATTCAATAATGAAACTACATTCACTTTCACAGCAATTTCATTAATTCACAATGAGAAATGACAAAACCCTTGACACATGATCTCAACGAAGAAAAATCAATTACAGGAACTCATTAAGTTTTGCTCTGTCTGTCAGAAATAATGACATATTCACCAGCGCCTGCCACCGAGATCAGCTAAGTTCATAGTACGTGAGTATAGAGACAAACAGTAGGCTACTAAATATTTTTTTTTAAAGAAAAAATAATAATATTGTTATAATATGAGCTGGTTTCTCTCATTATGAGATAAAAGATCATCCAGAAGGTAAGTACGGAGACTCACTGTGGTAGTTATAGTCTGGACAGACTTTCTGCACCAGTTTATAGTCCAGGCTGTAGAAGTATATGTAGACACAGATGACTTTGAACGGTTTTGAGCAGAGCCACGAGACATGGCTTTGAGTCTGGTCCTGGTCGCAGCTACGGGACGGGTCATACCAGCAGCGTGTGCTTTTGGTGCCTCTCTCCACCTTCTCATGCTCCACCCTGCAGTTAAACATCCTCGACTCCACCGAGTGCACAACAGTTTGTTGAGTCCTCGCATCAAATTCCACCGCTTTGCTCGGAGGAACCAGCCCAATGGAGACGTTTCCACCGCCGGTGCTGTTGTATCGGAAAAAAACGCTAAACGTTCCGTTGCCGTGATCCACAATCTTCCCTGTGATCCACAGATTGAGGCTTGCAGACGTCATTCTGCATGCAAAATCTCCCCAACCGAACATCTTCGCTTTTCCTCTTTTCACCGTGAGCCGTTTCCTCGATTGTTGGCCGGACGGGTGTGTCTCCGTCAGGTTCGGGGCCCAATCCCACAGCTCCTGCTCGGGACATGAGCGGAGTTTGTCGGACAGGAGGCCTAGGGTGGGGTCAGCGCCACGGACATCAGGACTCGATTCGGGCAAAGGGTCCGAATCAGCACATGACGTCTTTGGCCTGTCCATATGTAGAGACCTTGAGGTCAGAGGACTATTTCCATTGGCATATCTGATCTGAGACAAACAAAATGAGACTTTTAGACTTTAGAGAATGAGTTTTGGACAAAAGAGAGACATCGAACTAAAAAAATACACACATATCAGAAAGACAATATCTCCTTGACTTCACCTGACAGCAAATCTGTCATACAAGAGAGCTTTTATTAGTGAGCTCTTGGATCAATGGCCCAAATGTTACAGTTTGTTGCTTATGAAAGAGTGGTTCACATCCAACGCTAGGGGTTAGCAGCAATGACAGTCCTGAAATAAATAACAAAAGGTGTCCGGGAGTTGCCTGTAATTGAATTTTGGCCATCAATATCAGATCAAAATGCCCTAGAAGAGAGTCAGGAAAACATGGTCCGACTTACAAAATGTGACGGTGTTAAAAGAGACACTGCAACATCTGAAGAAATTGTTCAGCCAAAATTCTGCCCTTTATTTATACACTGTAAAGAAATATCAATCAATCAACGTTTATTTCTATAGCGCTTTACACAACCGTCAGGAATCCAAAGTGCTTCACATCATAAAAGTAATTCACAATATTGTTAGCAGATTTACAATATTGTTGGTGTAACTTAAAAAACGAACTAACCTGGTTGCCTTAAAATTTTAAATTCATTGAAATGGAAAAATTTAGTTAATACAATGAAGGAGATCTTCAGAAACTCGAAATATTATGTTATGAACTACATAAATTATTTAAGTTGATTTGACCAAAGAAAAAATGTTGTGATTACAAATCATGAACATTTTTTGTACAGACTAGATTCGTGCTGTTATTCACTGAAAATCTCTCAAATCTCATTTGCATATTTAAATACGACGCATGAAGATTGTGGTTGCTTGTGTGTTCTTAACAGCTGCTCTCTTACTAAGGTATTCAAAGTGGTTGCAGTCAACAGGGTGATACACTGTAAAAAAATATTTTCATGATTTGTAATCCCATTTTTTCTTTTGTCAAATCAACTTAAATAATTTGTGTAGTTCAGATAACATAATATTTTCGAGTTTCTGGTGATTAAATTAATCTCCTTAAACTCAATTTTTCCAGTTCAATGAACTTAAAATTGTAAGGCAACCAGGTTACTTCATTTTTTAAGTTAAACCAACAATATTTTTTTTTACAGTGGGATAGATTGATAGACAGATAGATAGACATTAGTAGATAGATAGATAGACAGACTGACATAACTAGACAGAGATAGACAGTTTGACTTATAAATAGACCAGTTCCAGCACCCTGCAGTGATAAATTAATGGGATAATTAATGAAGATATAACAAAAACCTAAGAATGACTTTTTATGATACACAATACAGTGAGACATGCTATTTTACCGTCAGAATGCTGTGAATCATAATTAACTTCATTTGCAGACTGACAGTTTTCCCCAAACAGCTCTGAGCAGGATTACGGCAGTTCCGATGGCAGATTTACAGGAAGCTGGTTTAATGGATTAGGTCTCCAGCAGTTGTACACTGCCATCCCACTCCAGCAATAAATAAGATCAAGGTGTTTCCAGCTCAGAGTTCATTTTCCAAGACGGGAATTTATGGAGTTGTAACATTCACAAACATGATTCAAAGCACCCAAACAAGGTAATGTGCGTGAACAATAGCACCTTCACCTTCATTAAAGCGTGATGTTGAATGATGGAATGCCAAGCAAACACAATGAAACTTGAGCAGAGATCACTTCAATGATTCTTCGTAATGATGAAGTGTGAAAACAAGCCATTTTCTTGTTTGAACGCTGGCTTGAGAACAGACTTGAAGTTTCAATATTTCTTAAATTGTGTTTTTGTGTTCTGTAAATATAAATATAGATGTGAATTATTATGAAGACATAGGTTGTTTATAATCATATGATTAGGGTAGACCTTTGAAGATTTTTCTAAGGATCAGACCAGGCAGTCAGTGAAAAGGGGATTGAAATTCACCTGCAAGATGAAATCACAACATACTGTAAGTCATCTGAAACATTCCCAGAGGGAGAGACTACCTCTGAAACCTGCATCTGCCTAAAGATGAAAAAGAATTTGGGATTGCATTGGGAATATTAGTGCATAAACCAGTAAGCCATGCCCATGATTTAACTCCATGGATCATAAAAACATACACAGCATGCCGTAATCAGATGAAGGTTATTTAACACTGGAACAATTCCATTGAACATGTCCAGGTGGAAAAAAAGGAAAACCCCAAAAATCGAAACTTATGAGATCAACTCGATAGCTCTTTTCACAGAATTCGTATATTGGATCTTTATCTCCAGGGGTCAGACACTTACAGTCACACTTATATATTTATATAAAAAAGCAATAATCCTTTTGAGGCTCGAGCACGTTGCCTCTTATTTCAATTAGAGACGAATCGATCTTCAGTCTGATGTGTGAGCTGGACCTTACACAGGGAACGGGTGAACAGAAAAGGTGCAAGAACGGAGGGACAGAAGTCAACACAAAATATTCTTACAATGACTCTAGCTTGCAATGCTGGAATGTTGCATTATGGAAAACACTTCCAAAACACCAAGAATGATAAACTGCGATTGGATGAGACACAATTGGATACAAAAAGTGTAACACTTGTTCATTCTTTCTGAAAACATGATGGAGAAAATTGCTGACTTTCCTGAGCAGTATTGATCTCTCGGTGCGAAGACCAGTGACCAAAACTGGATTCCTTCACATGATATTCTTGACCAACCATTAAATTAGAATTACTCCCACTAATGCAATCAAGATCTATCATGGATAATTATTATAAAAAAGTTGAGTTTACTTGGTCTTAGCTGGTTTTTACAGGTCTGATTTGATGGTTTTAGGGGTTTTTTAGCTGGTCAGAAGACCAGGGGAACCATCTTAAACCAGCTAATACCAGATATTTTTTTTCTTTTTTTTTTTGCTGTTTCACAAAAATGTCAATAATGTTTATAGAATTCCTGTTGGAATTTCAGAGGATCTTTTGTAAAAATCTCATAAAACAATATGTTTATATTTAAATAGACTTAATGTTTCAAAGCTTCCAAACGATATAGTTCTAAAGTCTGAAAAATCTCATTTACCAAGGAATGATTGCCTTTAATTAGACATTCAATAGGAATTTCACGTTCAATTTCAGCATTTGATCACACACTTTTAATCCATCCTTCATAAAGCTCTCCTAAACAATGTTTCAGTCTTCGATCTTACATGATTGGAGACAGATCCCATTAGGATTCTGACAGAAATCACGTACAGTATGCATTCAGTATGGATTTGACTTGACATGTCAAAGAGCAGATCAACACCCACAGCCAAGAGACGTAGAAGAATTAGAGATAAAATGAAAGTGTACTTACATCATATATAGAAGAAAGGATCAAAATATGCGCCAAACTGCTTGCAATCATCATCATCTAGAAGATTTTTTGACTCTTGAACTTTCCTTACAGCCGTTCTGATCCCTGTGAAATTCTCAATGGGATTCAATGGGTTTCACAGGGGAAGGTGATGTTCCTGATTCCAGGCTTGTTCTGCGCTGTGAACACATGGTCAGTCAGCTCCATCTGATACTGAGAGCTGCTCAGACGAGGGAGGAACGCCTGTGAAGCTCGACTCAACCAATCCAGCTTCAGACACTTTATGACTTAATACAGTCGATCCTACAAAGCAGTATCGTATCTGTCATTACATAAGAGAGTAAACATTCACATTCATAGACATACACTTATTAGGAACACCTGTTCAATTTCTCATTAATGCAATTATTTAATCAACCAATCACATGGCAGTTCCTTCAATGCATTTAGGGGTGTGGTCCTGGTCAAGACAATCTCCTGAACTCCAAACTGAATGTCAAAATGGGAAAGCAATTTAAGCAATTTTTTTAAGGCCGGTCTGAGTATTTCACAATCTGCTCAGTTACTGGGATTTTTACGCACAACCATTTCTAGGGTTTAAAAAGAATGGTGTGAAAAGGGAAAAAAATATCCAGTATGCGGCAGTCCTGTGGGCGTAAATGCCTTGTTGATGCTAGAGGTCAGAGGACAATGGGCCGACTGATTCAAGCTGATAGAAGAGCAACTTTGACTCAAATAACCACTCGTTACAACCGAGGTATGCAGCAAAGCATTTGTGAAGCCACAACACGGACAACCTTGAGGCGGATGGGCTACAACAGCAGAAGACCCCACCAGGTACCACTCATCTCCACTACAAATAGGAAAAAGAGGCTACAATTTGCAAGTGCTCACCAAAATTGGACAGTTGAAGACTGGAGAACTGTTGCCTGGTCTGATGAGTCTCGATTTCTCTTGAGACATTCAGATGGTAGAGTCAGAATTTGGCGTAAAGAGAATGAGAACATGGATCCATCATGCCTTGTTACCACTGTGCAGGCTGGTGGTGGTGGTGTAATGGTGTGGGGGATGTTTCTTGGCACACTTTAGGCCCCTTAGTGCCAATTGGGCATCGTTTAAATGCCACGGCCTACCTGAGCATTGTTTCTGACCATGTCCATCCCTTTATGGCCACCATGTCCCCATCCTCTGATGGCTACTTCCAGCAGGATAATGCACCATTTCACAAAGCTCGAATCATTTCAAATTGGTTTCTTGAACATGACAATGAGTTCACTGTACTAAAATGGCCCCCACAGTCCCCAGATCTCAACCCAATAGAGCATCTTTGGGATGTGGTGGAACGGGAGCTTCGTGCCCTGGATGTGCAGCCGACAAATCTCCATCAACTGCAAGATGCTATCCTATCAATATGGGCCAACATTTCTAAAGAATGCTTTCAGCACCTTGTTGAATCAATTCCACGTAGAATTAAGGCAGTTTTGAAGGCAAAAGGGGGTCAAACACAATATTAGTATATGGTGTTCCTATAATCCTTACGTGAATGTATAAGGAATGACAATTCTTATCATTTATAAAATATAATGCATACTCTTAGAAGAAAAGGTTCTATATAGAATCCTAAAAGGTTCTATCAGCACTACGTATTTTGAACCCCTAAAAGGTTCTATACACTCTTAAAAAAGGGTTCCTCTGGGTTCTATATAGAACCCTGGGGTTCCATTCTTGGCCAATAGAACCTTTTACCCAAAAAAAAATGGTTCTATATAGAACCATTTTGGAGTTCCATATATGAAGCGGGGGATGGAACCATTTCTGGTTCTAAATAGAACCATTTCAGTGCACTCTAAAAATGCTTGGTTCAGGCTGGTGGGTCGTTGTATTGGGTTAAAAAACGAAACAAACATTCTTCATGTTTAATACACCAGTGTTTATTACCTGTAGGTCATCAGAAAACATAAGCTGTACAAAAAAGACTTTACAACATGACCATAATCAACAAAGAATCAGCGAGACCACTTTGCAATGTACTAAACATTTCTGTGCAATATAAAAGAAATTAATATGATTTAATACTCATTCTTATTTACAAATGATACAAAACATTAATTTCACCAGCTGCTAGCAGGACGGCCAGGTGAAATGACTCTGATGTAGCAGCGTAAATGAATCAGGGGAAAACGAGGAAAGTTGACCAATAAAAAGCCTCTTCTATATCTACTATCTGTATGGAAGATATCAGCAGGATTCATAGACTAATACATCTTAGGAATATCATATTCACGCTGTTGTTTGGATATATATAAATTTCATGAATACTTAAGATTTTATACACCATTTTCTTTTTCACTGCATTTTAAGGGGATTACGTATAATTATGGAAATATAAATTGATTACTATTTAATATTCTGCTGAATAATTAAACATCAATCGGCTTTGTATATGTTCTGTAAGTGTGTAGAAGACAGCTCAAATTGTGGCTATACTTGTGATGCCATAATATTATACAATAAAATATATATCAGATCCCAGAAAAGTGCTACACATGTACAATAACCCCAGAAAGTATTTTCACATGTAAGTCACACTGAATGTAGAGATGCATTAGATTACACAATATCAAATCAAGTGAAATTTATTATAAATAAATATAAAGCCATTCCTGAATTTTTAATGACTTTTCACAGTCCTTTTAAAGGCATCATAAATGCCTATTTTTATTAAGGGAAACCAAAATTCTGCTAACACTTTTAATTCATCCAATTTCTATATAATGCTTAAATCCTAATTCAAGTACACAGTGTCATGTGATACACCAGCAGGTATACTGATTTAAGTTTCACAAGTTTTTGATTCAGTGTAAAATACCGGTTCATAAGAATCAATAGTTCAGGAATCGGACTACACCGAACAGTTGGAATGTTTTTGATTAACTAAAAAGAACAGGTTCATAAGAGTCAATAGTTTAGGGATTAGACTACACCAAATAGTTTGTATGTTTCTGATTCACTAAAAAGGGATTGTTCACCCAAAAATGAAAATTCTGTCAGTAATTACTCACCCTCATGTTGTTCAAACCCTGTAAGACTTTCGTTCATCTTCGGAACACAAATTATGATATTTTCGATGAAATCTGAGAGCTGGATCACTCCTCCATAGGCTTCTAAGGGATTGAAACTTGCAGGGCCAGAAAAGTTAGTAAAGACATCGTTAAAATAGTCTAAGTGACTACAGTGACTCAATCTTAAGTTTACCAAGCTCTGAGATTTCATCGAGAATATCTTAATTTGTGTGTTGAAGATGAACGAAAGTCTTACGGGGTTGAGCAGCATGAGGGTGAGTAATTACTGACAGCATTTTCATTTTTGGGTGAACTATCCCTTTAAGAGAGTTTTGACATTGGTGGTGCAAAATAATAGTGTGGGAAACAACATCAGAATACATTTTAATACATTGTGTCACTTGTTTCCAGTATTTAAAAATATGCTACCGGTTCACAACCCTATATCTAATGCAATTACATTCAGACATTTTAAAGTTGATCTTAAAGGGATACTCCACTTTTTTTTTTTTTTTTTTTTTTGGAAATCGCCTCATTTTACAACTCCCCCAGAGTTAAACTGTTGAGTTTTACCGTTTTTGAATCCATTCAGCCGATCTCCGGTTCTGGCGGTACCACTTTTAGCATAGATTAGCATTAGCATTGAAGTGGACAAGACCATTAGCATTTCTCAACAACAATAACAAAAAAATGACCAAAGAGTTTCGATATTTTTCCTATTAAAACTTTACTCTAAAACTTAAGTTGTGATTTTCTAGGCTGATATGGCTAGGAACTACACTCTCATTCGCACTCATGGTACGGCAGTAAAGTTTCTTGATTTATTACGCAGAAATGAGAGTATAGCCATATCAGCCTAGAAAATCGCAACTTTACATTTTCCGTCTGTCGAGAAGAGTCAAGTTTTAAATAGGAAAAATATCGAAACTCTTTGGTCATTTTTTAAAATGAAATGCTAATGGTCTTGTCCACTTCAATGATGTATGCTAAGCTATGCTAAAAGTGGTACTGCCAGAACCGGAGATCGGCTGAATGGATTCAAAAATGGTAAAACTCAATAGTTTAACTCTGGGGGAGATGTAAAATGAGCCTATTAAGTATCCTTTATGCGTCCAAATACTTTGTAGGGCCACTGTATTTTGCATGACCACTGTCTTGTGAGAATTGGCAACAATTAGGAACAAAACTCCTATATTTTTGAATCGATAATAAGGCAGAAACAATCGGTCTTCCCATGAGACCCATTGTCTTGACAAGTACATCGTTCTTGTAAATATTTACCAGAAATTGAAAATGGGGCATAAATCCCCCAATCAAAATCATAATACTGTCACAACCACTTTTCCATCGACCAATTATTACAGTATATATTATAAAAATGCCTGAATGGAAAACCATAACAAAAAAACAAACAAAACATATGTAAAGTCTGTTGAGCAGAAAAGACACATACAGTAGAAACTATACAATGCACAAATGAGCGAAAATAAAAGGACGTGAGGTCTTTAAAGAGTCCCACTCTGAGATTTATTCTTACACTTTCTCAGTTATCCCGCTTCATTGATGTGCTCCAGATTCATATTCATATTGTTGCCTTGAAGAATCATTGCTTCAGAGACATTGTTCAATTCCTTGCTGCACTAATATAGTGCAAAATAACACCTGGAATCAGAGTGGGACTTCCAGGAGAACATGATTTGTCTCGTTTTTACCTTCCATAGAAAGGCTGCATCTTCTGTGAGCAAATGTTGTCCATGATTTAAGTGATATCTGAAGTTGTTCTCTACTGTGTGTTTTGGCATTGTTTATTCAATAACTCCATAAACATGAATCCTCTCAGCTGGGAAGCACAAGTCGGAAGAAAGTTGTTCTGATAAGGTCCTACCAGTTGTAGAAGACCACTAGCTTGACCACAGTTGCATAATTGACAAATGCTTGTAAGGAACTGAATATATAAACGAAGGCATGATCTCACAGCATATGGAGATGTGTGTAAAGGCTCTTCCAGAACAAGAACGGGAAGTAAAAACAAAGTATGACGGGTTTCTTTTGTGGCTCTGGGATGTTTCTTCTTCCAAGTTGGATTCAAGCGATGAGGGTCCAGTATTTGTGATGCATGGTTAGGCATTTCTCATTTGGAGGAGTATGTACTGTAGGTGAATCTCAAAAACATGCCTAGGTCATATTTCCCCCCCAAACCAAAAAATAAAGCTTTTTTTTTGGCCTAGTTTATCGACTTTATCAGATGACGCTGAATAACGGCACTATTGTCTTCGGTAGAGCTCCTACACAGCAGAATTCAACTTGTTTCATAATGAATGAACTTTACACAGTGACTGAATTGAATTGAATATATTTGATGAAGTTTGCATCATTAATTCTGTTACTTTCCTGTTTATTACTGTGAAACAAGTTCTATAAAGGGCTATAAAATGAAATGTTGATATGACTGCAAAAGCTTTTTGCATTGTGACAATATTTTCATAAGCACATTTACCCTCAATTCTTACTGCTGTAATGTAAACACTCTCTTTTACTATAACTCTGTTTTACAACGTTTCAATAAATAGGTATTAATACATCATGGTAATATTAGTTATATAGCCTTTAATTTTTGCTGATTTAAATGGATATTTTAATAAGAATCGCTATTGACAATGCTGAGAATTACAAAAACACTTCAATCGTCCAGATGCATTACTGTAAAAAAAAGAATTTAGGAACTAATGTGATTCATTGTCATGAATAATGCAATAATCAAAATTTCTAAATATCACGGTGTACAAAATCTTGAAGGTTTAAAATTGCCTTAGTTTCTTTTAATCAAAAATATCATCACTTATTTAGTTTTTCTTTAAATTTGGGGGTATAATGTGACGCAGACATGTTTGAGAGAGATTCACCTGTTTTCAGGATGTCGGTGATATTTTCATGATGTTAGTTCTCAGAGAAAGGCTACATGTCCGCATCACCATCGTACGCCAGGGTCAAGGGTTTCAGTCGGTTATTGTTTTGTCTTCGCTGAGGTTTCTTTGGCTTTTTGCTGAGGACAAAAGAATCAAAATTCTATAATAACAATATGCTTGGTTTAAAAATTCCTTTAGAATTACTTTAAGGCCACATGCACACTGCATCAATTTAATTCTCTTCAATAAAAAAAATATGGCACCTCTGTTGATAGCAATTTACTAAAAACAAAAACAAAAAATCCAGCAGCCATAAAATAAATATTTTAGCAATCACTATGTTGGGTTATTACGATATTCAGCAACTGTAATTTACGCCATTCATTGCTGCATTTAAGGTTGTCTTTCTCAAAATCTTGCTTGTGTATACTTTATCTTACAGTATTTGAAAACACAATATATTATATAAATACAGTATATATGCGTATGCATTTTATGGCATATGGTACAAAAATGAAATCATGCAATGTATAAAAAAAAATCATGATGATGAAAAATCATGATGATGAGGAAAGATTCAGTAATGACTTGATGAAATATAATAGGTGCAAAACTATGTCAGGCGTCATTAAAGACTATATTGGCCAAATTAGTTTTCAGCATTATTGCAACATATGATCATAACAAATTCACTGTTACAAAACCTAGTGAATTGTTCCAAAGGTAAGGAACATCATGTTGCCTATCAGAATACCTAAACTGAGCCTTCTAAGGCAGAATCACATGTATGCATCACAGAAAAGGCAATCCCAATATATAGCGCTTTTCACAATATAGATTGCATCAAAGCAGCTTCGCAGTAGCAATCAAAATATAATAACAATGTTCATTTCTTAGTGGAAAAACATCCATGTTTGGTAGAGCTGATCAAGGGTATTACTGATTGGTTAATTAATGTGAATATCCCCAACTGAGAAAAACTCAAACTCAAATCCATCAGGTGACCCAATGGTGTCCTAAAACTCCATCAGATGACCTAATGGTGTCCTAAAACTTCATCAGGTGACCCAATGGTGTCCTAAAACTCCATCAGGTGACCCAATGGTGTCCTAAAACTCCATCAGGTGACCTAATGGTGTCCTAAAACTCCATCAAGTGACCTAATGGTGTCCTAAAACTTCATCAGGTGAAGCAATGGTGACCTAAAACTCCATTAAGTGACCTAATGGTGTTCTAAAACTCCATAAAGTGACCTAATGGTGTCCTAAAACTCCATCAGGTGACCCAATGGTGTCCTAAAACTCCATCAGGTGACCCAATGGTGTCCTAAAACTCCATCAGGTGACCCAATGGTGTCCTAAAACTCCATCAGGTGACCCAATGGTGTCCTAAAACTCCATCAAGTGACCTAATGGTGTCCTAAAACTCCATCAAGTGACCCAATGGTGTCCTAAAACTCCATAAAGTGACCTAATGGTGTCCTAAAACTCCATAAAGTGACCTAATGGTGTCCTAAAACTCCATCATGTGACCCAATGGTGTCCTAAAACTCCATCAGGTGACCCAATGGTGTCCTAAAACTCCATCAGGTGACCCAATGGTGTCCTAAAACTCCATGAAGTGACCTAATGGTGTCCTAAAACTCCATCAAGTAACCTAATGGTGTCCTAAAACTCCATCAAGTGACCCAATGGTGTCCTAAAACTCCATCAGGTGACCCAATGGTGTCCTAAAACTCCATTAAGTGACCTAATGGTGTCCTAAAACTCCATCAGGTGACCTAATGGTATCCCAAAAGTCCATCAAGTGACCCAATGGTGTCCTAAAACTCCATCAGGTGACCCAATGGTGTCCTAAAACTCCATCAAGTGACCCAATGATGTCCTAAAACTCCATCAAGTGACCCAAAGATGTCCTAAAACTCCATTAAGTGACCTAATGGTGTCCTAAAACTCCATCAGGTGACCTAATGGTATCCCAAAAGTCCATCAAGTGACCCAATGGTGTCCTAAAACTCCATCAGGTGACCCAATGGTGTCCTAAAACTCCATCAGGTGACACAATTGTGTCCTAAAACTCCATCAGGTGACCTAATGGTATCCCAAAAGTCCATCAAGTGACCCAATGGTGTCCTAAAACTCCATCAGGTGACCCAATGGTGTCCTAAAACTCCATCAAGTGACCTAATGGTGTCCTAAAACTCCATCAGGTGAGCCAGTGGAGAAAAAAAAAACCTTGGGAGAACCCAGGCTCAGTTGGGGGCCAGTTCTTCTCTGGCGTTTATGAACTAGAGGCCGGATTTAAAGTAACTGTAAGGTAAAAATGTATATGAATGTCTCTAAACAGACTTTAAACGCCAACTTGTGATAAACGCTGATGGCGTTCACATGCCCATTAATAATCGATTCTATAGTTATGTACGTTTGAATATATATGCGCAGGTTTGTAATTCCCAACAAAAACCATGCCTGAACAAACTACTTGTCTTGTCTATAAATTTGATACAGAATTTTGTTTTATTTTAGCTAGTTGGCACTTCAGCACTGTAGTGTACATTATAAATATACATTATTATATGTATATTTATATACACTTTATATATAAAGTATACATTATATATATATACTTTTAATTCATTCAACACAGAAAAAAGTGATTTTTAAAGAATTAACCCTATAAAGCCTACTGATACAGCTCACTAGGTTTTGCAACAGAATGAGTTTCTTGATCTCTTTTTAAACCTTAAACAGTAGATAGGCAGCCTACCCGGGCAGCTCGGTGCATTAAGCATCCGAACATAAGGCACAGACTGAGGCCGAGGCACTGGGCAGAGGGGGCTGAGATCAGAAGTCTGTTCCTCCGGCCTTTAACTGGCTCTTGAATCTTGACTCGGCTGCTGGCACTCAGGGCAGGTGTACGTCAGTTCATGGGCGTCTTGGCCCATCCATACCACCGTACCATTGGCAGAATCTGGCGTCTCGAGCGACCGCCGGATGGCACAGTAACTGCTGCTCATGACGGGCGAAGGGAGGCATGGATGATGGGATGTGAGCAACAGAAAAACACAAGCAAACGAATGCACGTAGTGAATGAGAAAATAAAGTGAGCGATGATGACGAAGCAGATGGAAAGTGGCGTCGCTCTTACCATGCGAGGTAAATCATCGACACTATAAACACCAGGAGGACAAAAGCACCTGCCGCCACACCGTACACCCACGTCTTCAATGTTCCGTCTAAAGAGGAAAAGCCTTGATTTTTTTAGCAAAACTGCAAAACTACTTACAGAAACTGAAACTGAATATTTACCTGGTCCAAACGGTTGCAAGTACCATGTGCGTCCCACGCGGCCAGGCTGAACCGTGGTGGGCAGGGTGGGGTTGATGGCCCGGCTGGTCTTCACATCGTTTTTCTTGTCCCCTGCGGTAGGGATTTCGAGCACAGGGATGGGCGTACATTGCTCCAGCATTCCCTCGGCCGTCAGGACCTCGGTATAGCCCTCCTCGCACATACATACGCCCTCCTGCAGGGGGCAGCAACAGCACACAAATACTATCATGCTTTCTGCTTCCTCTCAGAGCCTGACCCAATTTACACCCAAATGAGTGCTGTAGGAACCAGCCCTAAAACCCACCTTCACAAATTCAACAGTTTTTGGTTAAATGCTTGAAATAAGGACTGTGGTTATATTCTCACGTTTTATTCTACGAAATAAAATACATCAGTATCTTATGCATCATATTCGTGTTAGCACTGTAAAGCTGCTTTAAACAATCTGGATTTAATTTAATAAATAAAGGTGACTTCTTGGGGCCATTAAAGCTTCATCACGCTGAACTGGTAAACTCATCTACTTACTAGTCTGCTTTTACAGCCTCATTGGCAAATTTTCCAAACTGTAGATGTTAGATAAAGACTGAAAGAGTTGTGGTTTAGCAGTGGTGACAGTGAAGGCGTCATTTATAGCCAAACTTTAGCTTTTCACTTCTGGAGATTAAATATTTAGGCTTCAAATTTAATAGGCTAATAGTTGTGTTCATTTGTGAATATTACGTTATGAACAAAATGTGTAAGAATCATACACTTTTGTTGGTCACAGAGCTTAATTTCTACAATGCTCTAAAGCCAATGGAAAAAAATAAACTATTGGTTTTTTGACAAGGGAACCAGGGTCATGTTAACTTCCAGGTTGGCCTACAAAACTATGTCATTCCTGCAGTAGTCTATTGACCAGGGAAATTAATGTTAACGCTAATCCATAGAGGAATGAGAATATTCACAAACTTGTCTTTTTTGAAAGGGATTGTGGGTAAAATGATCCCAAATAGCATGCACACAAAAATCAACTAGATTATATTATTTATGCAGCTATCATTTGGTATGCAATATGATTAAAATGTATTAAAAAGTAAAAAAGCTCACTGATCATGTTTCAGAAATATAAAATCAACTGCACCCCCCAAAAAACAGTTTATGACTATGATTTTCTGTTACGTCCATTAAAATAATTACAGCTTGAGCAACCGTCAACAGTTACAGACACCCAGGCTGAGATTACAGTAATCCCACAATCCTCTTGTGTCTTACCTCTGAGCAGAATGACTGTGGTTTGTTACAAAGTGGATCACATGACTGGTCCGCCCCTGGCAGTAGCGCTGGAGGGCATCCACCTGGAAGAAATAACAAAAAAGTTGTGTAGACATACCAACCAAAGACATAACAATAACGTTACTCTATCTCATTCAAAAGCATACTTTTCTATAACATCACTTGCATGCAATACTGCATATACTGTATTATAACCACTTTAAGCCACCATGAAATCAAAATATACAATTCTTATTTTTTTTTTTTGGAATATTGAAGTATCATTTTTGATTTGTCTGTGCATAAAACTATTTACTTATAAATCATATCCCACTGCTGCTAAACTTTAGGTATATATGCCAGTTCTGATTTTACTCTGTGTACATTGTGGTAATGTTGTAATTATTGTCCATATTCATTGTTCCACTACTGTATATGTTTTACGAAGGAACTGTATTCCATTCATATCCATTGCCATGTAATGTGTTCATAATTACAACAAAATTGACTTTGGATTGCATTTTGGGATATTCTAAGCAGTGTACTCTTTAACGACTGTACACTAGTAGTTTAATCAGAAACTACAGAAAATATGAATCTCATGCACAGTACACATACGGCTGCTTAAAACAGCACTTTTCCAATTCTTTTATAATTATTGTGCATGCAGCTTTTATGAGCTCATTAATTCAGAAACTACAATAATTTATTTGTCACACTGCAGGAAGGTTAATGATGCTTTAGAGAAGGTCAAAGGCATTTAAAAGTGGTGGAAAAACTGAAAGGACCTGAGATGTGCACATTGAGAAACTTGATGTTGATTAAAAAAAAGTCCACAGACACATTATGCATCAAGTAAACAAAAGTATTGGTACAGTATCTGTCAACCTTCATTGGTTACTCATTCATGTGACTTAAAGAGACAGATGTAAAGTGGTGTTGTACAGCACCTGTAACATTTAATCCATCTGAGCGTTGACACCAGATCAGCTGAGGACCGCCCATCCACTGGTACTCATAACACTCACCATCTATCCGGAAATCAACAGATTAAATATACATGCAGTCGACCCTTTTGGACAGTTGTAGAGAGACTCATTAAGGGTGTTGTCACACTCACATTCTGTTAATAGTACCAAAATAATTAACCCTACTGCATCTAGATGATCAAAACTTTGAAAGTAATATCAAGTATGATGCATCAGGCTTTTGGGGAACGTTTATTTATTCATCTCTCAGTCATTGTATTGCATTGTACTGTATGTTTTGGCCCACACAATAAAATCTACAGAGCTTTGATCATAAAACTAAGCATTCAAATATCATCTTACGAAGACATTATTGGCAGATATAGAGTGACAACTGATATTTATACGCATTTTATTAAAGTTATACTGTACTGTTCATTATATTATTAGCCTGATGTATAGAATATAAGACATGCAAACTTTTTTTGAATTTGAAAAAATATTTTGTCTAAATACTCAATAAACTGTTCAATTTCAAAATGTAACATTTCAGGCTTTACGGGGTTAAATTGGACCGAAATGAGAACCAGCTGGAAAAAAAAAGCCCAATTCCCATTGCATTCACACTGTCCCTGCCTTAAATAGCTTTTATTTGGTCAGTCTGTTAGTTATGTTTGGCTCTCGGTTCACTTTCCAATCGCTATTGTAAAGAATCAAGCCCTAAACATCAAACTGCATTTCATGTAAAATTCTATGGACCTGTTAATTCAAGTATTTATTCTGGAAATCATCTATTTGGAACGAAATCAAAGTAAAACAGTGTCTATATGGCAATGAGAGAGGAGGAGCATGTCTCACTGGTGCAGGGGCGGGACTGCCATTCCTGATCGGGACACTGAGCGATGTTTTCTGGTTCTTGCGCGATGACGGCACGTGAGCGGACCTGCACCGGGGTGAAGTCCAAACGCTGACCCTTCACACACACTCTCTGACACGGGGTCCAGTCGGACCACTCCATCAGATAACAGTCACCTGAACAGATCAGCAGGAGAGAAGCTATTTTCACATGCAACAATTCACTTACAATTTAAACTAGTTCAAGTGCAATTTCAATTCAACCCTCAACCCCCAACAATTTATTTAGATGACATATATTACATAATTATCAGGTTATATAGACTTAAAACACATGTTAAAGGGATACTTCACCTCTGGAAAGATGAATGTGTATTTAAAATGGGTCATTTATGTGGAAGAAATGTGAAATTATTTTTGAATTTGGAGCTTTCTAGACTGAGAAAAGCCAGAAAATGTATTTTTGGCTTATGTGGATGAAAGACACCAACTCCCAGAATGCACTTGCTTTGCTGCCCTCGGAGGCCACAGGCAAATAAAACCAAAAAACATCCAGATTATATAACTAAACTAAAAGCAATATTGCTGTATAACCAAATATGGTCACACTATAGATTAGGGTCCAATTCTCATTATTTACTAACTATTAGCCATCTGTATGAATTTTTGCCTCAAACTCCTAATAACTGCCTATTAATAGTTGCAAGGTAGTTATTGGGTAGGATTAAGGGACGTTAATGTAGAACGAAGCAATAATATGCTCATTATTTAAGTAGTAATAAACAGCCAATATATGCATGCTAATAAGCAACTAGTTAATAGTGACAATTAAACCCTATATATTTATAAGAAAAGACTATTTAAATGGCAACGCTATTGAGTGTTGAATGTATAATGAGTGGATTTCTAAAAAAAACAACAACAATAGTTATTCTAAACAATTCGAGGCCGGGTTTTTTTTTTTTATGGGAATATTTTAAAGATATTGTTACATTATATATATATATATAGCTAAATATTAGCAAAAATATTTGCTAATATTTTCCTATAACATTAATTTATTTTAGTAAATTAAATATTATATATATTATATTTGTCAGTGTCGGCGTGCCCACCTGTTCTGCGCAATATCATGTACAGATGTATGTGTAGGTTGTTCGATTCTGCAAACAGCATAATTTCAACATTGACGAACGAACCCAGGCCTAAGTTCAGTCAGGTTCTCCTCCAATATGAGGACCCATTGGCGTTTTAGCCTATATGTAAATTATATGTGATTTTGTTTGTTTTTTTTGTCTGCTACTGTTTGTATTTTGGACCATGTGTGTCCTTAATAAAAGCTTTGATTGATTGAATATTCTAAGACTGTGTTACCAGGGCAGGGTAAGGTGCAGGTCTCCTCCAGAACAATCTTCGTATCTCCGTCGACGGCCAGCTCCAATCCAGCACAGAGATCTTCCTCTACAATGCTGCTCTTCCCATCGCTGGAGCCGTCTGACACGAAGCACGACAGGTTCCGGAAACGCATGCCCACCCCACACACCACCTCCTGCAACACACATGCACACACAGAGCTTGAGATGAGAGTGCTGCGCAGTCATAAACACTTCCTAAATCCAAAGATCAAAAGGAGGATTGAAACGGAGGAGGATCAGAGAGAATAACAGAAGAGAAGACGAGGTTGACAGCGAGATTGGAAAACAAGGTTCTGGAAGAGTGAGGAGTTCCAGCGCGGGTTGTTAGCACAATTATTCAGTGTGTTGCATTGGCCGATTGAGGTGTTTAGCTTAAACTATTGCTCCGGTGTACAATACCGTTCAATAAACACTAAATTGTTTGAATTTCATGAGTCACAATGGAGCTCAGCAGAAAAAAAAGAACAAAGATGAACAGATGGTTCTCAACTCCAGTGCTCTGCACATTTTGTATGTCTCTCTTATCAGACACACTCAGTTCAGTTCATAGAGTCTATCCTAACCAGCCTTTCAGGATCTGAATCAGGTGTGTTAAATAAGGGAGACATACACAATACGCAGATCTCGAGGACTGGAGTTGAGAACCACTGGATTCGATTATAAACTATAATCTAGCTAACGCCTAGCTAACAAACATAGTAATGATATAACAACTTTCAACTCGCTCGAATGTATTTTATTATGCTTGTTTTGACCTAGTTAAACAGATGTGTTACCCCACAGTATTAAATTGACCTGTGTGAGTAGTAATTCAGCTGTTTCATTAGAATGAACTAAAATAATGTGAATTTAAGCGATCAAACATAACTGTAACAAAGTTTAAACAATTTTTTACAATTTAACAAAGTGAAAGGAGCGGCAGTGGCCGACTGCGACATATAAGCATAATTAAAACAGTACTTAAGGTAAAATGTCCCAGGATGCCTACAACAGTAACGTTAATAAAACTTAAATACGTTAGCCCGTCGCGTCCCGTCGGATTGCTTTCCATCGGCTGTCCATGATCCCATCCCAGATAGCAAACTGACATTGAATCAACGTGGAAATATGACATCGAAACAACGTTGATCTGACATAGTTTTGCTCATCGAATTAACGTTGAACCACCGTCAGACACATCATTCTTTCAAAACTAACGGAAAATCAACTTGAAATCAACGCGTTGCTTCAACGTTATGAAAGCAAACCAATTTTCAATTTTCATTTAGCTTTGAAGAATGCCGCGTCTGACGTTGGTTCAACGTTAATTCGATGAGCAAAATCAACGTTGTTTCAATGTCATGAGAGACGTCGTTTCCACGTTGATTCAATGTCAGTTTGCTGTCTGGGATGCTCATTCACGGAGTCATCAAGCTACTGTACGCCTTTGTTATTGTTTTTAAAAAGCGACCTCTAGTGGCGAAACTTTAAATTCGAAAAATATTTCACAATCTTACCGTTTTGACAGAAAATATATACAACTAAAAGCAGCCTTGGTGAGCATAAGCATAATAAAACATTTTAAAAAATTATACCGGCCCCAAACATTTGAACGGTAGAGTAGTCAATTAACAGATAGTACTGTTGTGTACCTTAGTGTGGATAGTGTCTTTTGAAAACATTTCCAGTGACAAAAAGTGAAAAACATGGATTATGAAAAATAAACTTGACCTAGAAGCTTCACAAGTCCGAGTTCACCAAACTTGAACTCGAGCCGAAAGACTTCTTTTAATGTGCTTGCATTTCCGTGAAGAAGTTTCTTCTTGCAGTGCTTCAGTTCAAGTTTGATGAACTCTGATCTGTAAATTTACATTGAGCCATGGAAAAAGCTGAAATGAGAGACCTCAACACGGCACTCTGACCACGGGCCGTACTGCCATCTGTAGCAGGGTCGCACAGGACACGGTTTCCACTGCTCCATCTGAGACGAACACGGCCTGCCGTCCCCCTGAGACGCCTGAACCACCGCTCGCCTCCGCCACATCTTCCCTGAAGAATAGAGACACACGGCAGAGAAATGAGTTCGAGCTTCCACAGAGAACAAGATCATTTAAAGGAATAGTTCACCCTAAAAATGATTGTTCAGTATTAGAGTAAAAAATGGCAATGTGATTTAAAAAAAAAATGTATTTATAAATACTTTATAATTATATATTATAAGAGATTTTTTTTAGGGTCAGTAAAATATTTATGTTTTTGAAACGTCACGTATGCTCACGAAGGCTGCACTTATTTATTTTAAAATGTGATTGCAATAAAAAAAAAAACAGTTTTCTATTGTAATATATTTTAAAATGTAATTTTTTAATTGAAGTAGAAAACTTTTGTAACATTATAAATGTCTTTACTGTCACATTTGATCAATTTAACGCGTCGTTGCTGAATAAAAGTATTTTTTTACAAAACATATATAAATAAATAATTAGTAGTAATAGTAGTGTACATTATGACAATGAAAAGAAAGTCAAAAAACGTTTGATTTTGGAATGAAATTTGACCCGAATCTGTTTTTGATAGATTTCATGAGCTGCCCGCACACACACATTCCACACACACACTCTCATCTTTCAGTTTCCAGTTCAAGACGCGGCTGTCTCAGATAACTCGCTAGCTCATCCCACACGTGTTTAGCATAAAACCTCACACAATGCGCCGCCTTCTCTCTCGCTCTTCTTTTCCTACCTTATCTTGGAAGTGTTTGGCAGGTCGACTGTCATTTTCTATCTAGAGCTGCTTCCATCTTTTTTCTCTCCGTTGAACAGTCCATCATTTAATCTCGTATTTCAGAGTTCTAGCTCCCTTCTCAAATGCTATCTTTTTGTTTTTTCTTTGCATGCCACAATTTTACAGCCTACATGCATACCTAGTCTCAAACAGCTGAGCATGATGCCATTGCATTCGATTTCTCTTTAATTTGAAGGAACATTTTCCAAATTAGTGTGCAATATGCATATCATTGGGTTGTGACTAATATACTGTTCACTATTATTCAAAAGCGGTTGGTAAGATTTTTTTTTTATATAACAAATTTATACTTTTATTCAATAAGGGGGCATAAAATTAATCAAAAGTGACAGTAATGACATATATGTTAAAATTTCTATTTCATATAAAGGCTGTTCTTTTGAGCTTCCTTTTCATCAAAGAATCCTAAAAAAGAATCACAGTTTTCACATAAATATTAAGAATTAGAACTGTTTTAAACATTGATAATAATAATAAATGTTTCTTGAGCAGCAGTATATTAGAATGATTTCTGAAGGATCATGTGACACTGAAGAAATTCAGCTTAGCCAGCATAGAAATAAATACCAGTTTAAATTGCATTATAGAAAACAGTAATAATATTTCACAATATATATCGTTTTTTACTGTATTTTTTCAATCAAATTAACTTACCGCAAACTTTTTTAACTGACCGCAGAATATTATTGTAATATTTAACAATATAACAGTTTTTTTACTGTATTTTTAAAATCAAATTAACTTACCGCAAACCTTTTTTAAACGACCGCAGAATATTATTGTAATATTTCACAATATAACATTTTTTTACTGTATTTTTTAAATCAAATTAACTTACCGCAAACCTTTTTTAAACGACCGCAGAATATTTTTTGTAATATTTCACAATATAACAGTTTTTTACTCTATTTTTAAAATCAAATGAACTGACCGCAAACCTTTTTTAAACGACCGCAGAATATTATTGTAATATTTCACAATATAACAGTTTTTTTTACTGTAGTTTTAAAATCAAATTAACTTACCGCAAACCTTTTTTAAACGACCGCAGAATATTTTTTGTAATATTTCACAATATAACAGTTTTTTTACTGTATTTTTAAAAATCAAATTAACTTACCGCAAACCTTTTTTAAACAACCGCAGAATATTATTGTAATATTTCACAATTTAACAGTTTTTTACTGTATTTTTTCAATCAAATTAACTGAACGCAAACATTTTTAACTGACCGGAGAATATTATTGTAATATTTCACGATATATTATTTTTTTACTCTATTTTTTCAATCAAATTAACTTACCGCAAACTTTTTTTAAACGACCACAGAATATTATTGTAATATTTCACAATATAACAGTTTTTTTACTGTAATTTTTCAATCAAATTAACTGACCGCAAACTTTTTTAACTGACCGCAGAATATTATTGTAATATTTCACAATATAACAGTTTTTTTTACTGTATTTTTCAATCAAATGAACTGACCGCAAACTTTTTTAAACAACCACAGAATATTATTGTAACATTTCACAATATAACAGTTTTTTACTGTATTTTTAAAATCAAATTAACCGACCACAAACTTTTGAATGGTATTGTATGCCATGAATTAAAAACCCATTTAATGCAGAAGTAAAGAGTCATGCATTTGTCCATTCTTTGTCTTTACCTTCAAGGCCACAGGTCTGGGAACAGTCTGACCACACTGACCAATCAGAGAGCTGGCAGTTGATTGGACACTCCACTGTGCAGGAAGCATTCATCTGCCACTTCTTCTCTAAACGCAGCTGTGGAAGAAAATAAGACAGACTGTTTCTTTAGCATTCATGAAAAAATGTCACCTCACGTCTGAGAAGCAGAAGTGCCCATGCTCTATGTTTAACTCTATGTTTCTATTAGTTAAAACTAAAAGTAGAAACAAATGAGATATTAAGGAGGTCTCAGATCTCATTTGTGTTTTCCATTTGAGAAGTTTTTAACCCTGATCCAAAGTGGGCTGGTTGAAAACTGGGTTACAGGGTTAAATACCCTGTGCATATGAATTATCGCCCACAGGGTCCAATTAAAGTGACCAGAGCTTTCGGATTTTAACTGATCTTTTGCCATTGCTTTCCACATTAACCTACAATTTAAAAAGGCACAAAATAACCTTGTTTCTTTTCCATTGGCTCCTCACAACATCATATACACTATCGTTTAAAAGTTTGGGGTCTTTTTAAAATAAATGAAAACTTTTCTTCAGCAAGGATGCAGTAAATTAATCAATTGACAGTAGAAACATTTCTAATGTTACAAAACATTATTATTTCAAATAAATGTTTCCACAACTACCTTAATCTAACTGTTTTCAACATTGCTAATCAGAAATGTTTCTTGAGGAGCAAATCAGCATATTAGAATGATTTCTGAAGGATCGTGTGACACTGAAATCTGGAGTAATGATGCTGAAAATTCAGCTTTGACACACACAGACACATAATTTAAATATAACAGACATACTTTTGAGTGTCATGAGAATGGCAAAGCTGTGCTGATGCTGCATTTAATTTACACTATTTTCATCTGGAAAACAAGCTCTAGTTATATTGTCTAGGACCTGAAAACACAGAAGGTAAAACGGTCTGTAAACAAATGCACAAACCTCTTCACAGTACTTCAAGTCAACAGATTTGCCATCACTTCTAACGCAGTCCAGCATCCTCGTCTTGAGACCGATTCCACACACAGCGTTGGCACTTAATTGGCATGTGCTCCAGTCTAAGGGAACACACACGGATATCACCCTGCGGGTTCTCATTAAACCACATGTCGAGGTCAGAGGTCGCTTGTGTCCTCCAGAGCGGATGATTTGAGGACACGGTTTCATCTCTATAAACTGAAACTGCCACAGCGCTTCGCTTTGACGCTCTAGGTGGGCAATTGTGAATGAAGTCTGAGCAGATGGAGGAAGCAGTTCAAGTAATGACCCAAACTCTTGAATGACTCATTCATGTGACTCAAATCAATAAGAGAATAGTGGCTTTGTGGGTAATAACCAGACTAGAAGGACTAGCAGTCACAGTGCAGGACATTTTTTAAAGTCAACAATAATTTTATTGCAGGACTGTGATGCACTTCAGAGAAAAACAGGACACTATATGAGTTAATCCATTATGCATTCAGTGGAAAATGAATGTCACAATTGGCACAACCAAAATGACTCTGCGTTTTTTTATGAAGGCTTAGGAGAAAGTGTGTCGGCATGATCTAGCTAAACTGAAATCACAATATGGCTTAGTATGATTAACAAATAAGAAAGGCTGTGGTTTAAATAAAGAAATAAATATATGCGCTGCGTGTTTGAGAGTCAAGCGCAGCACTGCGTTCTTACACGTGAGCAACTTGTTATTATCCGCTGGTGTTTTCAGCACCTCAGATTCACCAAAAAAGAACTGGTTCGGAACGGGTGCTGGTTCAAAGTTGGTAGTCTGACTGGGCCAATAGAAAAAAACTGAGCCATTATATATTGAAGGACAGCGCTAAATGTGACGTGCATTGAGCATGTGAAGATTGTTTTTAAAGTTCCCTTTAATTAAAAGTTGTTATATTTTTTAAAGTTTATTTTTTTTAAATGAATGTTAAAATACTTAGATTTCAATTATAATGTAATGCTGAATGCCTATAATTAATGGCTAAAATTGAGAAAAAAAAATTAATTGGGACATCGATAGCAGTGTTGGTATTGGTGATGTGGGCCTTCAAATATTTAATATGTAGGTTATAGTCTTCATGTTGTTTCTACATTCATTTGGAGATTAAACGTGAAATTATTACAATATAAAAATATGTTAAAAACTTCAATGTTAGGTGCGATTAATTCAGTAGCACCTCATTGCAGTACACAAGATCCAGGGGGCGGAGTCAGACCCAGATCTGAAGGGCAGAGTTGGGTAGGATCAGGGGTGGGGTTAGGGATCAGGGGGTGGAGCTGGGTAGGTTTAGGGGTGGGGTTAGGGATCGGGGTGGAGCTGGGTAGGTTTAGGGGTGGGGTTAGGGATCAGGGGGTGGAGCTGGGTAGGTTTAGGGGTGGGGTTAGGGATCAAGGGGTGGAGCTGGGTAGGTTTAGGGGTGAGGTTAGGGATCAGGGTGGAGCTGGGTAGGTTTAGGGGTGGGGTTAGGGAAAAGGGGGTGGAGCTGGGTAGGTTTAGGGGTGGGGTTAGGGATCAAGGGGTGGAGCTGGGTAGGTTTAGGGGTGAGGTTAAGGATCAGGGTGGAGCTGGGTAGGTTTAGGGGTGGGGTTAGGGATAAGGGGGTGGAGCTGGGTAGGTTTAGGGGTGGGGTTAGGGATCAAGGGGTGGAGCTGGGTAGGTTTAGGGGTGAGGGTGGAGCTGGGTAGGTTTAGGGGTGGGGTTAGGGATAAGGGGGTGGAGCTGGGTAGGATCAGGGGTGGGGTTAGGGATCAGGGGGTGGAGCTGGGTAGGTGTAGGGGTGGGGTTAGGGATCAAGGGGTGGAGCTGGGTAGGTTTAGGGGTGAGGTTAGGGATCAGGGTGGAGCTGGGTAGGTTTAGGGGTGAGGTTAGGGATAAGGGGGTGGAGCTGGCTAGGTTTAGGGGTGGGGTTAGGGATCAAGGGGTGGAGCTGGGTAGGTTTAGGGATCAGGGGGTGGAGCTGGGTAGGTTTAGGGGTGTGGTTAGGGATCAAGGGGTGGAGCTGGGTAGGTTTAGGGGTGAGGTTAGGGATCAGGGTGGAGCTGGGTAGGTTTAGGGGTGGGGTTAGGGAAAGGGGGTGGAGCTGGGTAGGTTTAGGGGTGGGGTTAGGGATCAAGGGGTGGAGCTGGGTAGGTTTAGGGGTGAGGTTAAGGATCAGGGTGGAGCTGGGTAGGTTTAGGGGTGGGGTTAGGGATAAGGGGGTGGAGCTGGGTAGGTTTAGGGGTGGGGTTAGGGATCAAGGGGTGGAGCTGGGTAGGTTTAGGGGTGAGGGTGGAGCTGGGTAGGTTTAGGGGTGGGGTTAGGGATAAGGGGGTGGAGCTGGGTAGGATCAGGGGTGGGGTTAGGGATCAGGGGGTGGAGCTGGTAGGTGTAGGGGTGGGGTTAGGGATCAAGGGGTGGAGCTGGGTAGGTTTAGGGGTGAGGTTAGGGATCAGGGTGGAGCTGGGTAGGTTTAGGGGTGAGGTTAGGGATAAGGGGGTGGAGCTGGCTAGGTTTAGGGGTGGGGTTAGGGATCAAGGGGTGGAGCTGGGTAGGTTTAGGGGTGAGGTTAGGGATCAGGGTGGAGCTGGCTAGGTTTAAGGGTGGGGTTAGGGATCAAGGGGTGGAGCTGGGTAGGTTTAGGGGTGAGGTTAGGGATCAGGGGGTGGAGCTGGCTAGGTTTAGGGGTGGGGTTAGGGATCAAGGGGTGGAGCTGGGTAGGTTTAGGGGTGAGGTTAGGGATCAGGGTGGAGCTGGCTAGGTTTAAGGGTGGGGTTAGGGATCAAGGGGTGGAGCTGGGTAGGTTTAGGGGTGAGGTTAGGGATAAGGGGTGTAGCTGGCTAGGTTTAGGGGTGGGGTTAGGGATCAAGGGGTGGAGCTGGGTAGGTTTAGGGGTGAGGTTAGGGATCAGGGTGGAGCTGGGTAGGTTTAGGGGTGGGGTTAGGGATCAAGGGGTGGAGCTGGGTAGGTTTAGGGGTGAGGTTAGGGATCAGGGTGGAGCTGGGTAGGTTTAGGGGTGGGGTTAGGGATAAGGGGGTGGAGCTGGGTAGGTTTAGGTATATGTAAGGTGGGAGGAGTTGGATCTGGATCCGACTCCTCCCCGTGGATTTCATGTTCTGCAGTGAGGACCATCTCGATTAATTATACATAAAAAAGTATGATTAAGTTAATTTTTTAATCAATCGACAGCACTAGTTTTTAGTAATTTTATGTGTAAAAATAACATAAATAATAATAATTCTTATTATTGTATCGCTATACTGCATTCATAGATAATTTTGGCCAAAATGCGCCGCACTACAAACAAGCACAGCAAACCACAATTGCAATATTTCTCAGAAGAATCCCAATTCGTTCACTCACCGGTGATGTTGTAGCTGTAGTGAAAGCAGTTGCGGTTCAGGAGGCAGGGCTCGGTCTGCATGCTAACCGGACAGTCCTCTCCTTCTTTAGGCAGACGCAGGGCAAACGCCGTCCTCTCTCGATCTCCTCTTCCAGAACACGGCTGATAAAACAGTTCATTCACTTTAGTGAGCTCATAAATCTCTCATATTTCTCCTCAAGCTGTTCATTTACTGTTTAACAAGTGCATCTTAATGACCTGCTTTGATTTTTAATGCCTCAGTGTCTGCTGGCTCTCACGGAGGTCATTTAATCCGAGGATAAAATGATATCCCTGTTGGCATAACCCAAGAAGGGTATTGCACAGATGTTTTTTAGGATATTTAAGAAATTCCTCAGTTATGTTTCATCGAGGCATGAACTTAGACATGTCTCAGATGCTCAATTAAAATGAGACAAAATTTGATCTACATATATAAATATATATTGTGTATATATATATATATATATACAGTATATATATAAATATATATTAGATGAAAAACTTGGATACTAGACAAGAGTACACAACAAAATTACTAAAACTAAAATTAAAAGCTGAAAATAGAAAATTAAAAGCTAACTCAAAGTATCAATAAATACTATAATAGTATATAAATAATATTTGAATAACACTGGTTGTCATACAGGAAGAGCAAAATGACTCTGTACATCAGCATTTGTTCTGAGAAATATTTGAGTTCATTTTGAGATTTCTGACTTTCGATTTTCAGACTTTGAGCCATTGCTGAGACCTCCTCTAAAAACGAGACGTTACTAGTGGTTTTTTACTGAGTGAATGAAGAACTGAGATTTTACAGGGATCAAATCAGTGCCTATATGCAACCCTAGGGTTTAAATGGATTAGCGCTAATCCTGACCAGGTCACATGGGGTCCAGGGACTCCAGTCGGACAGCACACAGTCCTCCGGGCAGGGCAGTCGACTCTCCCTCGTGCCCGGTGGCATCTCCTCTGGATCACACAGATAGTCTTCCACGCCATCGCTGGGACCGTCCACTGTGTTCAACATACACCTGTAAGACCATCAAAGATGAGCTCGGTATGATCAGGGTATTGTGGATGGAGTAACAGTATAATAGGAGGAAGCGGCGTCTCACCTGACTCTTCGGGTCTGCACGCCCTCGCCACAGTTCTCCTTCAGATCCACGTTACTTACTTTCCACACGCTCCAGGGTTCAGCTACCCAAATATACTGACTGCAGTCACTGACGCACGGGACCACCTCATAGACCTGAAACACGAGCCCACCAACCACTCATAACAGCATCAACACTACTAAACTCATCGCATCCAACTATTATAACTGAGGTCGGATACAACACCAGGAATTTTTTTTTTGAAAAAGAAATGTTCAGTGCAAGGTCAAACTAAATATTATCTGAGCGGTTTTATTTTACCTTCAATAAAAATTAAATTAATATGGATAATTGCAATTTTTACAGAAATTTGGGAGGTCTAAAGGCAGTTTAAAGGCCTGATTTCTTTGATAAAAAATTCTAGAAAAACCCCCACAATGAAATAAAAACCAAATCAAATTGAATAAACAAAAATACATCAATTAAAATGTATTTAAGTAATAAATAAAATAAAACACCAGACTATTCATTTAAAAGATAATAAAAATCTAACCAACTAAATAATAAATAAATAAATATAATAAAGTAATAAATAAATAAATACACATTAATTCAATCAAAATCAAATTTAAATAAATTATTTCAAATAAATATATAATAACCCACCACAATACGAATTTATCAGATTATGTCAGAATAATAATCAATTAAAAATAGACATTGCACACCAAAGTGAACCCTATTCATTCAGAAAAACACAACAACATAAAATCCATAAGAGAAATTGAAATGAACTCTGGAATGTGAGTTTTAAAATTTTTACCTGTGCCTGTGGCCAAGCAGCATTATTGGAGAGTTAGAGAAAAATGGCATTAGAACATCTGCATCTAGAGACCAAAACACCATTAGACATCATGCTCAGTATTTGTTCTTTTTAAAGGAGTAGTTCACTTTAAAAAAAACTTTTGCTGATAATTTACTCACCCCCAAGTCATCCAAGATGTCCATGTCTTTCTTTTTTCAGTCGAAAAGAAATTAAGATTTTTGATGAAAACATTCCAGGATTTTTCTCCATGTAATGGACTTCAATGGGAACCAAACGGTTCAAGGTCCAAAAGACAGTTTCAGTGCAAACTGCAAACTGTTCAAAGGGCTTTAAACGATTCCAGCCGATGAATAAGGGTCTTATCAAGTGAAACGATCGCTCATTTAATAAACAAATAACAAAGTTTAAGTTTTATAAGCTCAAATGCTCGCCTTGCTCTGTTCTGTGATGCGCGTTCGTGACTCTCCTGTTCAAACTCGTTCATCAAAATGAACGAATCTTTTTCCAAGTCAATTCGTTCATTTCGTTCGTTTGAACTAAACCAAATAACACGAAAATGAACCAAATAACACGAAAAAAGATTCGTTCATTTTGATGAATGAGTTCGAACAGGAGAGTCACGAACGTGCGTCACAGAACAGAGCAAGACGAGCATTTGAGCTTATAAAACTTAAACTTATTTTTAAAGGAGTGATCTTTTCACTTGATAAGACCCTTATTTATCGTCTGGAATCGTTTAAAGCCCTTTGAACAGTTTGCAGTTTGCACTGAGACTGTCTTTTGGACCTTGAACCGTTTGGTTCCCATTGAAGTCCATTATATGGAGAAAAATCCTGGAATGTTTACATCAAAAACCTTAATTTCTTTTCGACAGAAGAAAGAAAGACATGGACATCTTGGATGACATGGGGGTGAGTAAATTATCAGCAAAAGTTTTTTTAAAAGTGAACTACTCCTTTAAGAAACAGCATTGCCCAAACTACACACAAACCACAGTTAGCAAGACCAGAAATATCTTTTAAGAAAATAAATGGGTTCAATTCTGATTTCACAGTGACTGAGTGCATGTAGAAGATCATGTAAAACGACATGACCTTTAACCAACCTGATCATCTGTTTATTAATAAAAGGATAATTAAACAGAATCCAAGAATGTACAGTATATTTGTCAGGAGAAACATCTCAAAAAGGCTTTGATGTTGTGTGATCTATTTCTAGCAAATCTCAGCAAAAGAAAAAAAAAAAATCAGATGAAAGACAAGTATTTCTGAATAATTTGAGATTCACGTTGCATCTTAAGCGTGTCATTTTCACTGTATAACTGAGCCAAAAATTGTAGAAGTTGAGGGAAACTCTTGAACTATGCTCCAAATCATAGACATCTGCCTTTGTAGGCAGTATTTTAAGATATCACAGGTGCGTTCCTGTGCCTTAAGGGATGAATAATCAGCATGCCTGCCTGCTAAGATACCTTCTTATGGACAAATTGTAAAGCAGCACTTCATGTGTCCTTTTACAATCCCATAATGCCTTTCAATACACACTCTATCTAAGCAACATCCATCCAAAATGGGGTGAAAAGATAAATGATTTTAAGTACACTCAACATCAAATTTAGCAAAACAATTGCTTAATCCAAGTAAAAATGTACTATTGAACATAATATTTGAATTTGTAGAGCATTGCTTTATGTTAGCAAAATACTAACACCAAATTCTCCAGTAATTGCGAGCAGTGCTGGGTGTAACGCATTACAAGTAATGCGAGTTATGTAATCAGATTACTTTTAAGTTCAAATAACAAGCAATGCATTTTAATTATAATAACTTTTTAAAAAGTTAATTTGTTTTCCCATTATTGACTGACAAGTAACAGTTACTTTTTTTAGGGAGTAACGCAATACTTTTAACTTTTGATTGCAAGATTGAGATTGTAACTGTAATTGTATCAAACTATTTGTGCTATATGATCCATTTCAGTTAATACTGCGTGTATTAGCTCAGAAAAAAACATGTACTCACTGGATAAGACATATCATAGGTGCATATCATGCTTCAACATCTACTGTAATATATCCACACTTCTTTCCTCCATGCATAAGGAAGAGTGACTTTACCTGGTTAAGGTGGTCCAGTTTTGGGCATGGTCTTCCTCCATTGTAAGGCTTTTCTCTGAGCCATTTTGAGCGAACTTTGACCCCACTACCACAGGATTTACTGCAGCGCGACCAGTTGGACCATTCGCTGAGTTTACAATCGGAAGGGCAAGGGACGATGCAGGCCTCCTCTATATAGCCTGAAAAAAAAATGTGTGGTCAAATCTTTCAGTAAATATAATTTAAAAAAAAAATGTTTACATGTTATTTAGATGGTCTCTTCCAGTTTTTCTTCCCAACTAATGATGACTATAATTAACTATCAAGAAAGCATGCAAAACAAACTACCATCAGATGCTGGTTTAACTGGATTTTCCTGCAGGGCAATAAGAAGTTTCGAACCTGCCGTTTTGAAGGGGTTTAAACCTTGATTAAAAATGAACCTTTCAGAAACATTATGAGGTGCATAAAAAGTTCAAAAGCAATTGGTATAAATAGGCATGTTTTGAGATGCTGTATTTTTGTGGAGAGTTGGCTGTAGGGTCAGAGAAATGTAATATGTTTTAGCAGCTAATGCTGAATTTTATTACTGCTGTTTGCTCGTGCCGTGTGAACTGCCTACTCATTTGGCTCAAGAGGATCAGCCTTTCCCAAGTACATACTTCAGGCCTCTCTCTCTCTCTCACACACACACACACGTCCCTGAACACCATATCCTTCACAGAACCCCTTTAAGAGCAGCCAACACTTGGCTAACAACAAAGTCAAATGTAGGAATTGCTGCTTCCAAAATTCTGTGGTAAATAATACATTATAAAACGGATGGTCCTGGAAGCTGATTGGTCCGTACAGCATTCCAGTTATTCACAAACAGCTATGATGTCAAACATATGCTCACCATATCAAAGCACAACGCACACCGAGATTATTAACCTCAGCTCACATGACGTGCTGAATCTTTAAGCACAGGGTTAAAGGGACAGTTCACCTAAAAATGTCAATCCTGTCATTAATTACTCAAACCCTTCTGACTTTCGTTCTTCTTCAGAACACAAATGAAGATCCTTTTGATGAAATCTGAGAGGTTTCTGTCCCTCCATTGACAGCGACGCAACTACCACTTTGACTCTTCAGAAAGTTCATAAAGGGATCGTAAAACGAATCCAAAGAGAAGAAGAGAGTGGTTTAGCCCAAATTTTCTGCTTTATACGATGAATGAAAGTCTTACAAGTTTGGAATGACATCAGGGCGAGTTTTTGGGTGAACTATCCCTTTAAGTTGTTTTATTTTGCAGCAAACAGGTCATTTTGTCAGTTGCCACCTATCTCAAAAATCATTTAATTTTGCCCCTCAGGTGTTGAGTGCGCTGTGTGCAACACTGAAAATGCTTAACACTGATTGTTTTGATGTGAAAAAAAAATAATAAAAACTCTGACTGACGTTTTTCAACCTTGTATTTGTTTCCTAAAGCAACCAACAGGCCAGTTTTATTTGTTTTATTCCTTGCCAAAACCAATATTTACAAGCATTTGGCACTTGGTGAGTGTTCATTTTTGGACTCTGCATGCAACTGTGCTAATAATGGAATCAGTATAATGATTCAGAACAAATTAATGAGGACACTGAATGTTATAAAAAAAATCTCACAAAATCACTGTAAAATCCAATGGGGGAAAAAAGTGGTCTTTAGAATAGACAATTCATATTATAATAAAAAAAATATTATATAAAATTACAACTTTTGATTTTCATATTGGATTTTCATATTTTGTCAAAAACATCTAAAAAAAATATATATATATATATTTTTAGAAAATATATATATTTTCTAAAAATATATATACATTTTTAAATAAAATCGTTCAAACGTTAAATTTAACAAACTATTTTGTATAATATATTTTTTAATGTTATGGATCAAATTTAACCAATGCAAAAAGTCTTAGATCTGTAAAGGATCCTAACAGCCAACAGTTTCTTATATACAGTTTCATATTTGAATGACCCAAGCATTATCCTGGCATGTTTCATGACATTCACACAAATTCTCGAGACCATAATTTACCTGAAAGTCCCATCTCGATATGACATTCAAAACTTCCCACATCTCGTGCAACCATCAAGCAGTTCGAACACAAGCAGTGAAACATTCACCTCGAGGGGCCTCAGATTGAAAAATCAAAGCAATTAATCAAAGAGTTCAAGGGTGAGTTTCATAGTCTCGTCTCCATCCAAAGATTAACCAGGATTTGACATGGCCGTGACGGGCAGGAAGAGATTCGGTTCCCGAGGGTGGAGATACTGCAGCGACCCCAAATACCCTGTACAGTCACAATACATCTGTATAAAACAGCTTTCCCTTCTCCTCTGCCCCTCAGTGTTAAGACACGTCAATCCTGTTACACTGCTAACACAGAGTAAACGCCCTCTAGGACGAGAAAACAAGCCTCTACTGGCTGTTCTCTGACCACTCGACCCAACATGCAACGCTCTCTGTCCCTACAGCCAGTTCAGAGGTGGCAGGACGCCACTGGCCTCCACCAAACATGGCAGTCCTCGTGTTATTCTTTTGTGCCCATAGTGACCTCATTCCTTCAAAACAATCCATATCCCGAGTACCAACTCTGGGTAACACACACGAACCAAAGGACCGTGAGTCATCAGAGTTTTCTTACTCTGAAACCTCTAAGGATTAGCTCAAGTTCTGTAAAAAAAACAAACATATCTGTCTGTTCATGAACACATGCAATATAGCACACAAATCATACAGCATGGACTAGCTTTAATTGCATGGACAGAAACTACGCTTTTGAGCTTGACAGTAAATAATAAGTGGAACGGTGAAGTGAACTGGTCCTTTAATTCAGGCTGTTAAAGGGATAGTTCACCCTAAACGAACATTCTGTCAGTAATTACTCTCCCTCATGTTGTTCCAACCCCGTAAGAGTTTCGTTCATCTTCGGAACACAAATTAAGACATTTTTGATCAAATCTGAGAGCTGGATCCCTTATTTAATCAAATTTAATCAAACATGTAATCAAAAAATACCTTCATTTGTGTTACGAAGATGAACGAAAGTCTTACGGGGTTTGAATAACATGAGGGTGAGTAAATACTGACAGAATTTTCATTAAGGGTGAACTATCCCTTTAAGGGAAATGCATGAACATCAAAATATCATTACAAATGCCAATGTCATCGAAGCAACATTAAACATTCATGTTAAAAACATATGAACATTTAATTCCTGATCAATTTCAGGACTGTATAAAAGTTTTGGATTGGTTAAGTAAGATATTTTTTTATGTTTTTGAAAGAAGGCTCTTATGCTCAACAAAAAACCCAACAATAATATTGTGAAATATTATTACAATTTAAAATAACAGTTTTCTATGTGAATATATTTTAAAATGTAATTTATTTATTCCTGAGATGTCAAAGCTGAATTTTCAGCCTCATTACTCCAGTTTTCAGAGTCACATGATCCTTCAGAAATCATTCTAATATGCTGATTTGCTGCTCAAGAAACATTTCTGATGATTATTATCATCAATGCTGAATCAATCATGTGTTTGTTTGCTCCAAGGCTGTCCGCTCCATTTAAACCTCATATTAGCTTCATATTTCTTTGTGTTTTTAACCATCATTTCTAGTTGTTTATCCAACATTTCAGATTAGCTTCCATTATTGTTAGTACAACACACTAGTAACCCGCTAGCCTGTTAACGCGTTCATTTTCTCTCGCGAAAGCTGCTTTGATACAATCTGTATTATAAATAAAGGTGACTTGACTTGACTGAACACAGTTCACTGCTTAATATTTTTGTGGAAACTGATCATTTTAAAGTACAAAAGAACAGTTTATTTGAAATAGAAATCACTGTTACATTCTATATTTCTTTACTGTAAATCCTTGCTCGTTAAGTGTTCATTTAAAAACTTCCTAACTACAAACTTTTAAATGGCAGTGTATGAGAGGAAGATAAGGCGCTTTTCCACTGCATAGTACGGTACGGTTCGGTTCGGTACGGCTCACTTGTGGTGCTTTTCCACTGCATGGTACGGTACAGTACGGTTCGCTTCGGGACGCTTTAAATGGTACCTGGTCTGTTGAGGTTCCAAGCGTACCGTACCGGTACTAAAATGTGACGTGAAACACTGCAGATCACTGATTGGTCAGACGTAATCGTCACTACCAGCGTCACTACTAGCGTCATTGGATTTGCGACACGAGACACTTTTTTTATCAGTATTTTTGTTTTGCTGCCATCAGCCTCATTTTAAACACATTTTTCCATCTAGCAGTTAAAAACAACCACATACCGAGAATCAGGAACACCATCCCCTCGATAGTCTCCATTGTTCCTGTGTTGTGGGTTTGAAAACGTGGCGCTTTAAAGATGATGTCATGGCAGTAGAGGCGCGCGCAAATAACGATCAGTCCCACACACTTTGAAGGGGTACTACTGCGGTGGAAACGCAAAGCGATCCGAACTGTTCCGCGCCGAGTCGAAGCGTACTGAGCCGAACCGTACCGTACTATGCAGTGGAAAAGCGCCATAAGTACTACGCAGTTCTGCTGTATCCGTTGTGTTGAAAAAAACATCCAGAAATAAACACACATTTATGTTTAGCCCTTTTTGGAGAAGAGATATGAGAGTATTTAATGATTTCTGTAGTAGCCCAAGGCAGCATGTAAGACATGACCTTCTATCAAGAGGAACTGTAGTGATTAACCCAGTGAGAGAGAGAGAGCGAACGGCTCCAAAACCTTCTGAGCTTGCAGTATCTTAACGGAGATGGAAAATTCTACATGATGTGTTTCTCTAATAAGCATAAAAACACACAGCACAAACACATATTGGGGAAAAGAGTCCATTTTTAATTGGATTTCATTCTTTTTATTACGGCAATATTTGTCAGCATTTACTAAATTGCATCACTATATTTAGAATCAACAATCATTATTTTATATCCACATATTGGATTTTTTTTTCACCGAGGCTGTGTCGCAATGCACTATGGGATTGTCTTTTCCGTGAAGGATACAGTATATGCGATGCTGCCTTTGGCGATATCTTAAAATGCAGCTCACTGGGTTTTGGAACAAAGAATTTGACAGAGAGTGTAATGGGATTGAGGAAAAAAGATCTTGAAAGATGATGAGGGATTTGTTGATGACATCACCACTCCGAGGAGCTTTAAGAGACGCCACATGGAGATCCACGAAGTGCTGAAACTTCATCTGATTCCATGGGAATGTCCCCGGGAGGGCGTTCGTGATGCAGTGATGTTTTCTGGCAAATAATTTGACTTAAATCAGTTGCGGAGTTCAATTCTCAAGTCTTTGAACTCATGGGAAATAAAGTAGAGGAAGTAACTGAATAATACAACATTTGAGCTTTTTGCCAGGATTATTTTAAGCTCATGGCTACATTATCATTTTGACAACTCTCATTTCACAGTTTTTCAACTGTGGGCTGCTCATCATTATCATCAGAACTTATTATTGATGTTTGCCCAGTCAAGCATTACTATTTAAATAGCATTTAGCACCATAAATTGCAACAGATTTTCTTTAGTAGATGATTTCTGTTTAATAGTAACTAAAATTAGGGTCATTATTACTAGAGTTCAAATTAGACCATGTATAATATTACATTTCCTTCTAAAGTTACCAGCAGAAGCGAGAGTATCTGCCAGTGGTTAAAGTCAGCTCTGATTAGGCCAGTCCTGCAGACAGCATACGGTCTTTAATGAGGGCAGAGGTTTATACCTGGAGATCAGTCGGGCGAAACAGACACTCGGACAGAGGGAAAACCCAATCGAGCAGCGCCTGGCGCTCTGACCAGCCTGCTCGTCATACAAATAACAAGATTAAGTGAGCAATGCACCAAAAGCTTCGCTAACAAAGGGAGGAGATCAGTTAAAAGACAGAGCAGAAGAAAGGTCACCAGAGAGAAGAAGTTACGGACAATGACGAATTAACAAGCATGAAACACCAAATGATCAAATGGATGTGTGATTCACATAGTCTGCAAGGAATTAAGAGTCACTTCTTCACACAGGATGGGATTTTTCTTACCATGGCTTGTCTTGGCTAATGAATATAAATTAGTTTAGCGCAGTCTACGAAGGTCGGCTAACTATAATTACGCCCTAATGCTTGTCATGACGTCAGCAGCTCTACAGTATGAACTTCTTACCATGACTGTTACAGCGTGAAGTCTCCACAAGCCTGTTATCCTGGTCGTAGCACACCATGGCCTGGTACCGGTAGCCCTGCCCGCACTCCTTAACATCTCCCTGTACCTTCATGACCAGAGCGCTCTCCACTCGGCCCTCGGGCAGGATGCAGTCCGACCAGTTACCCACAGGCTGAGCGTTGTATTTGTCACAGGGGCAGTACTGAGTCTCGCTCAGCGGGTACATCTGGCTGTTCTTACACTTATCCTTCTTCTTGCTTTTTCCTGTAATCAGAGCAATTAAGTGTTGATTACGGTATTAATTAAGCTCGCTAATGAATGAGTCATGAACATTGAGGTCAACTCTATAAGCCAGACTCAGAGTCTCGCTGCTGCTTTCTAACAAAAAGCACAATGGTAAGGCTGTCAAACGATTAATCGCATTCAAAATAAAAGTTTGTGTTTACATAATATATGTGGGTGCACTGTGTATAATTATTGTGTGTGTATATATATATATATATATATATATATATATATAAATACACACACATGCATGTATATTTAAGAAAAAAAATGTTACTTATATGTAAAATATTTATATTTATATATAATATAAATTATATATAAATCTATATACAACAGTATACAGTATATATGAAACTATTTCTTAAATATATACAAGCATGTGTGTGTATTTATATAGACCATTTCACAAGATGTAAACAACACTGGTCCAGAAGCACTTCCTGTTTCAGTTTTTTAACACTACATAAAAGCTGGGATAAAATACAACCGACAGAACATTTAAAACTTAATCAAAAAGTTAAACAAACATCTTTAAGATGTTTTCTTTGCATGTGAAATAAAGAAAAGAGTTACAAACTGAAACAGGAAGTGTTTCTGGACCAGTCTTGTTTACATTTTGTGAAATGGTCTATATATAAAATAATTATACACAGTGCACCCACATTTATTATGCAAACACAAACTTTTATTTTGGATGTGATTAATCGCGATTAATCGTTTGACAGCCCTACACAATGGTATTACTATTTTTGGACATGATATGAAGCTAAAGCATACGGTGCTGTTAATACACAGTACAACAAAAGGGTGATATATCCAATATCCCTGATGTATTTGTGAGTTTTTTTCTGGTAATATATAAGAAATTAATTATTTTTCATCTTAAATGTGTATATAAAGCCGATATACTATATATATATATATATATATATATATATATATATATATACTGTGCATTTTTTAACATAAATCAAGATATTCTGACTATTGTAAAATATTGTATATTGTCTTTTTTTGGCACCATAGTAAATTATATCATTCCATAAACCCTTGTGCTAGAAGTCATTTAGCATTTAAAGGGATACTTCACATTTGTTGGAAAGTTTTTTTACCGTTTTTGAATCCATTCAGCCAATCTCCGGTTCTAGCGGTACCACTTTTAGCATAGCATTAGCATTTCTCAAAAAAATAAATAAAAAATGACCAAAGTGTTTTGATATTTTGCCTGAAAATAGGCTACCTTCCATCAACATGACCATAGATATTATATATGAACATAACTACACAAACTTAGTCCGATCACGTTGGAAGTTACCGAGCTGGGGACTATTTTCAGGTGTATAGTATAGTTCCTAGCCATATCAGCCTAGAAAATCACAACTTTACATTTTCCGTCGGTCTAAGTGCACGATGTAACTACAGAAGAGTCAAAACTCTTTGGTCATTTTTTTTTTTTGTTGAGAAATGCTAATGGTCTTGTCAGTCGACTTCAATGATGTATGCTAAGCTATGCTAAAAGTGGTACCGCCAGAACCGGAGATCGGCTGAATGGATTCAATAACAATAAAACTCAACAGTTTAACTCTGGGGGAGTTGTAAAATGAGCCTATTTCCAAAAAAAGTGGAGTATCTCTTTAGGCTATCTTTGGTTCAGTGATTCGCTCATGGAAACTAATGGTACATATACCTCACTGCTTGCAGGGATGGAACCAGCAACCTCCTGAGTTCAAACCACAGTGTTAATGATGCATATGTCCTAATTACCCACGAGAGCTCTCCTCCGCGTACGAACCCCTACACAGTCCGAGCTGCAAGGAGAGAACTTGGACCAGTTGGTGAGCTGGCAGTCGTCTCTGCACGGTAACAGGCAGGGCTGGCTCGTAACAGGCATAATGCTGGCAAACTTCAGACACTGAACAACATCAGCCACTGTCCCATCCAGCTGCCGACATGAGATAGCTGCAGATCACACACACACACACACACACACAGCGGTGAGACTCCTGCTGATTACAGAGAGGAAGTGGCACAGCACCAGACAGAGAGAAAAGGTGCAGGTGAACAGAAGATGCTTATTTATAGAACACAGAGAGAGAGAGAGAGAGAGTGAGAGACATGCGGTTCACTTTGATGAGAAACCAGTTTAAATTATGCATTATATTTCTGTAGTTTTGATATAGTTCAATAATTTTCCCCCTGTTATTCCCCAATTATACTTATTAGGATCCAATAAGACTTTGTGTACAGCAATATCTGAAAAATTATTTCACAACATAACTAAAAACTAGTGTTGTTGTCATTCTTTAGCTAGCGTTACATTATATGATCACGCTAGTAAGATCTTATCTATGCAAATGCTTTTAAATCATTTAAGCACGACGAAAGAGAACGCACTTGTCTGTGAATGTCTTGTCTATGCAGCAAACGAGGCACAGAAAGACGTTTGAACGAACAATAACACACACAATTATGCAACTGAACTGGCCGTTTTATGAAGTATCCTCATAGGAGCAGTTTTAAGTGAGTCTTAAATTAAAGTTGTGAGAGAATGAAGTGAGAATGAAGTGAGATCCGTGTCATGTTCTGCAGCGGCTGCTCTTAAAGTGACAGCAGCCAATAACGCTAAGTTAATCAAAGAACTAAGGTAACAAAGAAAACAACTCACTGGTCTTGACTAAATAGCTTTAATAAGTATTAATCTATATTTATTTAATTTACAATTCATGCAGTGGAGACTGCTTGATAACTTTATTCAATTTCTGTATATTTCCCAGGTAGGAATGACACAGGTAAATATAACATGTATTATGCGGTTATATATTATTTATTACAATATTTATTTGAGGCCTATTAAATCTAAAAAAAAAAAAGTATAATAAAAAAAATTTCTATAATTAATGTTTAAAATGGGGGGGGGGGTAGAATTGGTTATACTGGCTTTCATTCATAAATGGCATAAAGATGCTATTAAACAAGTACTTAAATATACCGTCTTTATATTGTTTTTACATTAATTTGGAGAATAACTGTGAAATTATTACGTTATAAAAATATATAAAAAAACTTTGAGATAAATTACAGTAAAAATGTGTGATTAATCTAGTTCATTTTTTAATCGACTGATACACTACTAATAATATTTATATTTAATGTAGAATTTAAAATGTATAATACATGTACATAATATTTATTGAATATAATAATACAAATTTATAATACATGATTTAAAAAATAATTATAACGTTTTTTCAAGTGTTGTGTCCAATAAGACAATATCTGAAATATTATATAGTGAAACATAACTAAAAAAACATTAATATTCACTAAAGAAATTTCCATGATGTTTTTCCTAGGTGTAAAAACTTCAATAGATTTCCCCTCTTATATTCCATATATAGATATTTTGGACAATACTGATAAATAATTATCTTATCTAATGTTAAATTTATGCCAAATTAATGTAAGTATTATTCGATATATAAATGAAAAAAAAAGAAACACTCCAGTTTTAAATGTGTAAAGCACTGAAATGATCAGCTATAAAAGTAAGCTTATTTTTAATAAAAAAAAAATTAAATCAGTATCAGTACATAAAAAAATTATAATATGAGAAAAGAAAATACATGAATAAATAATATAATAATAAAAGGCTAGAACCCAATAATGATATGGTCCATATAAATATATACCCCACTATTAAGAATACAACGAGTCCAACATGAGCAGATCAGAGAGTTACTACATTTGTAAAGACAGCCCTGTTAAGCTTTTGTCATTCCAGTGAGGCTGTGTAATCTATTAAGACACACTGTCACGTTGGAAGTGACGTGAGGACGAGTAAACAGGAACCATTGGGTCAAACTTTGGGGCACTACAGAGTTCAATAGAGTGATGACGGCCACACAAAGACGCCCTTCCGTACTGTCGAGAGCAATCAGATCAAGAGTTTGAAGGATTGCTTCCGCTCCTGACATGCACTGAAGGGCAAATGTGAAGTCTAGTGTGATGGAAGCCTTTGTCAGACCAACATCTAAACCAGCATCATTCATAACAAAGTCTTCCACTGCCTTATGAGTGATAGGAATGTCTAAAAGAGGTAACAAAAAGGCATGAAGAGAACAAAATGATAATTAAAATACTTTGCTGACTTCAACTGATAAAGCAACCAACTCAGAAATCAGCCCGTTCTGAAAGAAAGCAATACAAATTCAGAGATTCAAGAGAAGATCTTAGATCAGATAATTTACCAAAATGATGGTTATTGCATAAGATTTCACAGCTACATAAACACAGTAACTGGACACTGCGGGGAAATTCACTACGAATGAATTAAGCACATACTTTCTGAGGTAGCATCTGATTAAATGAATTATTTAAATATGCACAAATTTTCATGCTGCAATTCTCGGTTGAGGACGTTTAGTGAATAAGACGCAGGTTGCTAAACATTAGGTGAAAGATTGAGGTTGTACACGCCAGCTGACGAACCTCTAGTCTGGACTCCAGCTCCACAGGTCTCCTGGGCTCCTTTACTGTCTCTGCGGATGCTCCATGGGACCAGCTGACATTTACGCCACTTGTGCGTTTTCCACCTGCAAATTCAAAGTGATATCATTATAATTATCAGAGGTTGATCAGTTAGCACACTGAAAATCATAATTAGCTGACTAAGATATCAGGAAACCCATTGCCTTAGAAAATGAACTTATCTTAATTAAGCAGTCCACAATCTGATAACAGCTTTACTTTTTTATCAGAATGAACCATTTTACTTTTGAGAACCGAGAAAAAGAATTGCATCCAGGTTTTGAATGACAAGAGGTTGAATAAGTAATGACAGAATCCCTATTTTGGGGTAGACTATTCCTTTAGGTGTACATATCTTCATTTACTCAAGAAGATCAATTTGAGCAGAAATCTATACTGAATGTCATTGATAGATGTGAAATATCTCTGAATAACTGATGAGTGTAGAGGTACCTGTAACCCGGACACACAGATGGAGTCGCACAGTCTTTCTCTTCATAAAGGGTGTCCGGACACTCCTGACCTCCATTAGCTGGCATCTGGATGACCACTCGATAGCGAAACTGTTTATTATTCTGCCCAATCAGACCTGATGAGAGAGACAGAAAGGTAGACAGTGCGACAGAAAAAAAATAACAGACAAACAAACAAACAAACAAACAAACAAACAGACAGACAGACAGACAGATAGAATGACAAAACGATAGTCAGAGACAGGCAGATGGAGAGTGGACAGACAGACAGACAGACAGACAGAGAGACAGAGAGACAGATAGACGGATAGATGGATAGATAGATAGAATGACAGAGATAGACAGACAGACACACAGACAGAATTACAAAACAATAGACAGAGACAGACAGATGGAGAGTGGACAGACAGACAGATATATGACAGAATGACAAACAGATAAATAGACAGACAGACAGACAGATAGACAGATAGATAGACAGATAGATAGATAGATAGATAGATAGATAGATAGATAGATAGACAGACAGACAGACAAACAGATAGAATGACAAACGATAGATAGATAGATAGATAGATAGATAGATAGATAGATAGATAGATAGATAGATAGATAGATAGATAGATAGATAGATAGATTGATTGATTGATAGATAGATAGATAGACAGATAGAATGACAAAACAATAGATAGATAGATAGATAGATAGATAGATAGATAGATAGATAGATAGATAGATAGATAGACAGACAGACAAACAGATAGAATGACAGAGATAGACAGACAGACAGATAGACAGATAGAATGACAAAACAATAGACAGAGACAGACAGATGGAGAGTGGACAGAAAGACAGATATAATATAATGACAGACAGACAGATAAATAAAACAATAGAGTACCTGGTTCACAGGATGTGGGACACTCAGTCCAGTCACTGAAGGGTGTCACTATACAGTCTCTCTTACAGGGCAGCAGACAGGGTCGGACTGACACCGGCCGAGGGGCTTCAGGACATCTAAGACAACAAACAGACAAACTCTCAGTGCAAGAAAATGTGACTCGCATGTAGGGTTGGGTATCGAGAATCGAGTATCGATTGGAACCGGGACTAACTTTTCGTTTTTCCCGGAATCATTCAAAAGTTAAAATTTCGATTCCTAGTTTCGATATTCACAGTCCGCCGAGCGGAAGAAGAAACCGCTGAACAACACCAACGAAGAAGCGTCTACCGGAAGTGTTGGCATTACCGCGCGAGTCGAACATGAGTAGCTTACGTCGGCGGTCCAAAGTGTGGCTTCACTTTTCTAAAAATAACGAAATCTCGGCAAAATGCAAAATTTGTGACAAGTATTTGTGACAGTAGGAGTATTTCCTTCAGCAAGACCGTTGGTTAGCAAGGTTAGCTAAACTTTTTTGACCCTGCCTCTTAAAAGAATCGGAATTGAGAATCGTTAGGAACCGGAATCGAAACAAGGAATCAGAATCGGAATCAGAATCGTTCAAATTCAAAAGATACCCAACCCTACTCGCATGTTATTTGATCACAGAAAGCAGGTGGATAACTAGAGCCCAGGAATACACAAAAAAGAAGTCTTACATAGGATGTTTTCTACACTTTTGAAGCATTTTATTTTTCCTCTGAGTATCATTGACTGTTTTAGTCAAGGCTTTATCAGCATTTTCTACTCTCTCTGACCCTTCAAATAAAGCAGGCAATTTATACTGCTGTGCCTGTAAGATTTCCGAGAACACACTTCGCATGTGAAATGAGCAACAGTTTTTGGATTTTTTTGTGTGTATTTTTTTCAGATTTTTTTTTTCAGCTCAAATGGAATCAATTCAAAACTCCTATTTAGTCTCTACGTGGTATTTATTTATGTATTACTGTCCAGTAAAAATATACAAAGTAATTTTTTTTTTAAATGTGGGAACTTGATTTTTACAGTATTTTACATCTTGCATTACTATACACAGTCTGAAATAATTTGACTTTAAAATTAACACCTTATGGGTTCGATCCAAACCCGTATGAACAACTTTCTTCTTCAAAAAAGAAGATATTTTAAACAACATTGGGATTCAAACAAGATTGGACCCCATGGACAAATAATCAAAAACAGACATTTTTCAAAATATCTTGATAATGTTATTAATTTCAGGGTGAACTTTCCCTTTAAGCAAAGCAAATGCATTCGATTCTGTAGATTAAGATATAATGTATATATCATCAAAAGGCAGAAAAACAGCTTTATTTTAGCTTTATTGGTTTTAGCTATATTGCCCAGCCTTACTCCATACAATGGATTACATCAGAATCCTTGTTGAGCAAGGTTCAGCAGCATCTGTAGCACAACAATGCCTCTTTTTTTTCCAATCTTATTTTCCCTGCTCCTCGGTTGCATTATGTACCAGCCAGACGAGGCAGATAAGGCCTCACATCCTGTTACAGTAGTCAGTCACTGGGTAATACTCTTCCTTTATCACTGTTACAGCTTTTAATCTGCTTCTGTATTTTAAGCACTGCTCCGGCTCGGTCGAATTCCCCTGGATAAAGATAAACAGGGATGCAACAGTCCAGCAGAGGGGCATTCAGTAATCTGATCTTTGATCAAATCCTCCACTGTGAAGGGAGTCGCCATGTGCTCCATGTTTCATGAGGGTTGCAAAGCTGCCACAATATAATAAAAAAAACAGATATATAAGGCCGATTTATTCGTAATACCAATAGCAGAAGCGGTAAATCCTGCCAGGGAAACAAATCTGGTTTGGGTGTGCAGGGCTCTCCTGGAGATTGGGTAAATTTCTGACAGAGCATTAGAAACATTTCAAGAGAGGCAATGCTCATACTCCACTATATTGACGGCTAAAATGGCTATTCTTATCTGCTACAATTAGTTAAGAGTTTAAACGGTTAAACTGCAATATCGTATATGAAAATGACTGTTTTCTTATTGTTGCGAAGAGAAAGGATTAAACTGGAACTTGGTAATGTTCCAATAGCATCGTTAAAAAATAGTTCATACATTTAACTGTGAGGAAGAACAAATTCATCGCTCCCTTGTCCTCTCTAAGTCGTCATTATTTTTCAATTAGGATTAACCGTCATAACCGGCAGCGTGAACAGTGAAGTGAGGGATCACATTTCCTTGAAGGTTTCCCTGAAGTAGCTCATTAGAGTTTCTGGAGAAACTATTGTAACACTGTTTCCACACTGTTAATCACGTATAATTAATGGGATATTCCTTTAAAGTACAACAACATTTCTGACCTGACAAGAAGTGTAGAACATCCAGTCCAAAGTCATGTAAACTTCTTCTACTAAATAAGGAAATAAACTAAATATTAAAATTATATCACCAAATCAGAAATATTTTTTACAACAAAGATATAATTAATGTAACATCTTCAGCTCAAATGACATACATTTTCAAGCGGATCCACTTAATGCATTTGCTCATTTTAGTGTTAGCATAATTTTTATACTATTATTATATAGTATTTATTATAGTTTTGAATTAACTCAGTTTTCTAGTTAATTTTTGTTATTTTTATATTTTTTATATTATTTTTATATATCCCGATTTTTTTTATTTTATTGTTTTAGTAACTTAAGCTTATTTCAGTTAGTTGCCGGGGCAACATTTCAAATTTTTGTTTGTTTCCCATCTAATATTTAAATTAAATTTCAGCTTTATTTACATGTAACAAAAATAAAAAATAAAAAAAGAGCTTGCCTGAGCTTGTTTGTTTCCATGGTTTCTGATTGGTTGCACACCTGTTTCTGTTCCAGTTAATTACCATGTGTATTAAAGCCCAACGCATTCTCATCCCAAGGCGTCATATACAATGCTTTTGCCAAAGCGGAGACATCCAACGCACATGGCACCTTTTAGCGTCAATTTAACACGCACAGAGTATGGGTAGGTTTAGGTCTGGTGTAGGGTTAGGGTTAGACCACTAGGAGGCACCGTCTGCCTCATATATATCTGCGTCTCATATTGACGTTAAAGGGTGCCATGTGCGTTGGATGTCTACGCTTTGGCAAAAGCATCGTATATGACGCCATGGGATGAGAATGGGCTGTAAAGCCCTATGGCTACGTTCAGACCGTCAGTCCAAATCCGATTTTTGTGTATATCGGATTGAAATTAGATTTACCAAGTGTGAACGGTAAAAAAAATAAAAATCACATGAAATGCAATTTTTTACAAATCCGTTTCAAGCTACATTCCTATGCGGTTTGAAATCCGCAACATTTCTGGAAATCTTGACTGCTCTGATCGGATTTCGAGTGATTTATGAGACGTTTTATCAGACGTTGTCATAGAAAATAGGCTGAAAGTCGCTGCAGAAACAAGGTTGTGTTGTTGCAAAGTGACATACAAGCAGAACATTAGAATATAACAGAGACATGTTTTGAAACCGGCGGAGACGACAGCACGGAATAAAGCCGCTCATACCAGACCGCCGACTAATAAGTTGGCTACACATTGATATGTTGTAAATAAGACAACAACTGTATTGCAAGCCCCTAAATGTTGCGGTTGTTGTCAGCGTCTGGCAACCAACGCAACGTCATTGCCATAAAAACCAATGCAGATATTTCGGAAAACAAAAGATTGGCGTGGAGTGGACACACAAATCGGATCTGAACAGTTGCGATACACAATGTGTACGACAGTTATTTTAGATCAGATTCCAAATCTGATACACAAAGAATCAGATTCTTTTCCAAATGAAAGGTACTTTGATAAACATGCAACATCTCATCTCACTGCTGCTAAAAGAACAAAAATGCATCTGATAGAAACCAAAGCTCTCATGTTGAATAGTGTGTGAAAATGATGCAGTCTTGTACCAATCAGTCATGACACAGTGTTTGTTTCGATAAGTTTCTTAAAAAGCCTATTAAAACACCTAACACAGTCAGAGCAAGAGATGAAAGTTGTCAGTTTCTGTGAGGCGCATCAAAGGTCCGGGCCCTGAGCTTTAACACCGCTGTCAGTGTGATTGTGAGTTTTCTCTCAGTCTGACACTGTGAGTGACACAAAGTGGCTCAGAGAAGGAAAACCTGCGTGAGCTCTTCCTGCCTCAGACCTGGGCAGCGCATTTATGATTTGCTGCAATCAAGTCTAGGCGAGATATTCAAAATGATATGCAGGTCTGAGTGAGGATGTGAATTTTGATTTTGTTATGGGTCACATACATCAAATCCCTCAAAAGCCACGTAGACACCAACTGACAACTGCATATAAATGTCGATATAAGGTCGATATACACTATGCCAAAAGTTTTATATGCACATGAACTTTAATGACATCCCATTCTTAATCCGTAGGGTTTAATAGACCCCTTTTGCGCTGACGTCACAGTTACGTCACGGCGCTAGCTGGAGGCAAAACAAAGTGAAAACTGGAGGCGGCCAATACAAAACAGCACAGATTCGGCTACATAATAAGGAGCTTAAATAATTGTTACTATTATTAAATGTCATCTCGTTGTGTTGTTTGGTGCAAGAATTGATGAAAAATGAATATGCTGTATCTGGAACTATTATTTCTAGAAAATATTCACATCGTTAAAATCGCACTGTAATGTCACTCTTTACATTGTCGTGGTCTCGGCGCTGACTCGGCAGAACTGCGGATCGTACACACAAGTCTTGTACAGGACCATATAGGTATCTAAAGATTTATATGCCCTCAGTTTCTATTTACAATCGGTTTCTCTATAAGGTAGGGGTAGAAGTCAGGCCACTCAACCGAGGTAACTTAACGTAACTTACGTTAATCCTGTCAGATCGTCCATGCACCGAGTGAGCATGTAGGCGGCTACAGGTCGGCCAATCTGTTTTTTGGAAATAACAATCGCGGTCCTGGACACGGAGTGACCTTACACATGAAGATAATATCAGATTTTCTCCAGTCATTGTTAAAAAACAAGCTAACAATCCTTGCTAACTATTAGTGAAGCGGCCAGAGGGATCGTTCTGCCTCCACCTAAGCTCCGCTCACAAAAAAACGTCACCATGTTTACCAACTGAAAAGGGGTCTATACAGAGTTGGCCCACCCTTTGCAGCTATAATAACTCTTCTGGGAAGGCTTTCCACAAGGTTTAGGAGTGTGTTTATGGGAATTATTGACCATTCTTCTAGAAAGCGCATTTGTGATGTTGGATGAGAAGACCTGGCTCGCAGTCTCCATGTCTCGCTCGTCCATGCCTTTATAGACCTTGCTTTGTGCACTGGTGCGCAGTCATGTTGGAACAGGAATAGGCTGTCCCCAAACTGTTCCCACAAAGTTGAGAGCATGAAATTGTCCAAAAGTTAATGTCTTGGTATGCTGAAGCATAAAGAGTTTCTTTCACTGGAACTAAGGGATCAAGCCCAAGCCCTGAAAAACAACCACACCCCATAATCCATAATCCCCCCTCCACCAAACTTTACAGTCAGGCAAGTACCGTTATCCTGGCAACCGCCTAACTCAGACTTGTCCATCGGATTTCCAGACAGAGAAGTGTGATTCGTCACTCCAGTCTCCACTGCTCTAGAGTCCAGTGCTTTACACCACTGCATCTGATGCTTTGCATTGCACTTGGTGATGAAGCAGCTCGACCATGGAAACCTAATCCACTAGCTCTCTATGCTCTGTTGTTGAGCTAATCTGAAGGCCACACAAAGTTTTAAGGACTATAGCTATTGACTTCTTCGCACTGTGCCTCTGACCCTGCTCTGTGAATTTACATGGCCTACCACTTCGTGGCTGAGTTTCTGTTGTTCCCAAGTGCTTCAACTTTGTTAAATGCCACAAATAGTTGACTGTGGTTTATTTAGTAGTGAGGAAACGCTTCCACGTTTGAATTCACTGACCCCACCGGATACAACTCATCTCCACTACAAATAGGAAAAAGAGGCTACAATTTGCAAGAGCTCACCAAAATTGACTGGAAAAATGTTGTCAATTTCTGTTGAGACATTCAGATGGTAGAGTCAGAATTTGGCGTAAACAGAATGAGAACATGGATCCATCATGCCTTGTTACCACTGTGCAGGCTGGTGGTGGTGGTGTAATGGTGTGGGGGATGTTTTCTTGGCACACTTTAGGCCCCTTAGTGCCAATTAGGCATCGCTTAAATGCCACGGCCTACATGAGCATTGTTTCTGACCTGTCCATCCCTTTATGGCCACCATGTCCCCATCCTCTGATGGCTACTTCCAGCAGGATAAAGCATCATGTCACAAAGCTCGAATTCCTTTTAAAATGGTTTCTTGAACATGTCAATGAGTTCACTGTACTAAAATGGCCAGTATTATGGTCAAACACAGTATTAGTATGGTGTTCCTTATAATCCTTTAGGTGAGTTTACAGTTAAGTGCAATATGTGCAGTGCAAGTATGTCATATAGGCTACATAAAATTATGACATTATAGGCTTTTAATGGTGAGAACTTTTGTATATATACAATTTTGAATTTAGATACATCCAATATATTGGTTATCGGCTTTCAAATATGAAGAGTTATTGTTTATCGGTATCGATCAAAATTTTCATATCGGTGGATCCCTAATTTCATAATAATTCATCATTATACTACACACTATTCCAAGCACATGCTTATCATCATAAATCTTTCATCAAAATGTAGCAACTCCACCTCTGAATCTCTCTTTTTCAACTGCAGGTCCAACCACATGACTATAATCTGATGACATTTTTCACAATATAATCACATAAAGAGAACAAATGCAATTTCTACCCCTTTCTGAACATCGAAAAACGGCTGGAATGTTTGATTATTATTATTTTTTTTGCAATCCTAAAATTCAACACTACATCATATTGCAATTTTCAACCCATGCAGTCTAGACTAAAACACAGACTGTTAAAACCTCCTTTAAGTGGTTAAAAGCAAGTGTAAAATTCTCTATTATAGCTAAGCTCCAATTTGTCTTTGCCAAAAAGCCAGTGCTATTTATTGTTTCCACAACGGACTGTCAGAAGGACATTGTCTAAGTGGATCAATGATGTATTTTTAGGTGGTTTGTTTGTGCTAAGCCTCAAGAGGCCCCTCATCTAGTGGTGATTAAATTGCATTAAAGAATCAAGCCCTCTTAATTACTGCTATTATCATCAATAGGAAATTAGGCAGCCTGAAAATGACTGTGCTAATTAGCCTGTTTGTGACCATGTTTATTCAGCTTTCCGCAGCCTCGTTTTGCCTGCAGAGGAATGATAGGGTTTGTGAGCATGCAGACTTCTGTAGAGAAATTACAACATGCCACTCAAACATAAACCATCTTTGAGCTTAAATATAATATTAGAGCTATGAGAATCACAATTGAGAATGATGAAAATTTTTAAAAAGAAAAGTAAAATGTCTAGATACATTATAATAATGGGATTTTGAAAGGAGATGTATCATAAAAAAACAATGAAAATGAAGGACAATAGATTAGCATATATTAAAATTTCTGAAGGATCATGTGACACTGAATACTGGAGTAATGGCTGATGAAAACTCGAAAAATATAAAAAGAAATATTTCACAATATTAAAGTTTTTTTTTTTTGTATTTTTAATCAAATAAATGCAGGCTTGATGAGGCTCTGAAACTTAGCCTGTCAGTTATAACAAATCATTTGCAAAAAGGAAGTTGTTGAAGGATGTTGCAATGCCAACTATACTGCACCCAACAGCAAACAAGTGAGCCAATCGTATGAAATGCTATTTACATACAATATTTTTCAGAAAAGACAAGCAATATGACTCTTTTAAAAACATACTTTTTGGGTGGCACCTGTCCGACGTTGACTTTCACGCAGATGATCTTGCGTGTTTGCACGCCCATGGTGCAGGTGGATTTGTCTGCGCTGGAGGAGGTATTGAGAGCGGATGTGGTGGTGTCCTCCACACACTGTCCCCAGGGGCCCGTCTGCCAGTGATACACGATGCAGGGATGCTCATTACAGTTCCGCACCTCCTGTAAAGCGCTGGTGTTCGGACAGCCGGAACCTCCTGCAAGAGCGTGAAGATATGCATTAGGTCTGACACGTGTCTGGCGTCATGTCACGCCACAGCGGCTTGAGGATCTCCACACTCGAAGCGTAAGGCAGCATGTCGACTTCAGCTACAGTCAGATGAAAGTGCATTGAAAATAAATCACAACCAGAAATACATTATCCTGCTAATTTATACTGTATTTATTTGATTAAAAAACAGTTAAAGGGTTAGTTCACCCAAAAATGAAAATTAAGTCATTAATTACTCACCCCCATTGTTACGGCCTCAGCCTTATGGGTGTTGCCTATGTATTTGTGTGTGTATGTTTGTCTTGTAATCTAATTAATGTCTCTTCTTAAGTGTAGGCTCCTCCCTTGCGCACCTGTGGTTCGTTGCTCTGATGGCTCGTGCTGAGCATATAAGCGGTGTGTGCAGGAGTGTGAGACACGCAGCGGTGAAACTCCGTGCGCGTCATGACCATCTTAACATCCGATCAGCTTCAACTCAAGCCTGTGTTCTTTGTATTGTGCCACTATTCTGTTTTATTTTGTTAGTGTTTGGTATGTCTAGGGTAGAGAAAATGTGAGTTTTCTGTGGGAAGAGTGAGAACATGAGAGACGTGAGATTGTGCAGTCATTTATTAGTATAAATAAATGTCTTAAACTGCTTTTTGCCTTGCGTCTCCTTTTATGTTATTGAACCCTTACAAAACGAGCATTCTTAACAACAGGGTTCGTAACATAATTGGGGGCTCGTCCAAGATATGTGTTTGAGTAGTGGCAATTTGATTGATCTAATTTAATTCAGGTGACCAATATCCTCTGGTTAGTTAGAGTAAGCCAGCAGGGCTGTGCTTAGCGCCAGTTCTGACGACGGTTTACTGTTTATTGTTTTGCTTTATTATTTTAGTTTGTTGTTTTTGGAGGTATTCCGGGGGAGAGAGCGATCTCTTAATCGGTACCCTCTGAAGACTAGGTAGGGTATTATTTAGATTAATGGCTAGGTAGGTAGGTCCAGAGGGTGTTGGATTATCCTGATTGCTTTTGCGTGTTTTTCTTTTCGTTTTTTTTATAAAGATGGCAACGTTTGAGCTCAGTCAATTTTTAGATCAACCTAGTGTTGAAGCTTTAGAGACATGTCGAAAAAATGATTTGTTTCTTATTGCTCAACATTATGAGATTTCTATCTCTAGAACACTTCGTAAGGAAGAGTTGAAAGCTTGTTTAGTGACTAGTCTGATTAATAAAGGGGTATTTTCTTCTATTGAGGCTGTTCCTACTGCAGCAGCGGAGTTGGCGATACCAGCTGCAGGAAGTCCGCCCTTACGTGTAACGAGTGGTGTTCCAGTTACTCCAGTGATCGGGGTTGGTGCGGAGGTACGTCCGTCTTTTTCACTACCTAAATTTGAACCTTTGTCGCTGTCCGCAGAATCATCAGGTTTGCGTACAGATTCCCGTTTAAAGCTACGTTTAGCACGGTTACAGTTAGAAACTCAGGATAAAGCTCAGGCGAGACAAGATGATTTGAAGCATCAGATTGAAATGTACCGAATTGACGCTGATATGAAGGTGCGATTGCGGGAGTTGGAGTTGCAGGCTGCTTCAGAGGTACCTAAAAAATCTATCGTCAAAACATCTCGGTTGGAGGTTAATTCTGAGACATCTGCTGGTACATCCACTTCGGGTGTTAATTCTGTGCCGTCTGATGTGGGATCTGAGTCTGTAGCGCCGTTTTCGACACATTTTGATGTGGCTAAAAATATATCTATTGTTCCACCCTTCCGTGAGAGGGAAGTTGAGGCATATTTTCAAGCTTTTGAACGAATTGCTGTTGCCTTAAGATGGCCAAACGAGGTTTGGGCACTAATGTTACAATGTAAACTCTCAGGTAAGGCACAAGAGGTGTGTGCATCTCTCTCGGTAGATGAAAGCGTACAGTACGATGCCGTGAAAACTGCAATATTACGAGCGTATGAATTAGTTCCTGAGCACTATCGACAACGATTTCGCACTACGAACAAAGGCATGTCTCAAACGTATGTCGAGTTCGCTCGCGAAAAGGGCATTTTATTTGATCGGTGGATCAAGGCGTGCAGGGTAACTGACTATAATTCTTTGCGAGAACTTTTGCTGATTGAAGAATTTAAGAACTGTGTTCCCGAACGTACTGCGTTGTATTTAAATGAACAGAAAGTCAGCACTGTACAACAGGCTGCCGTGTTAGCTGACGAGTACGCATTAATGCATAAAACTGTGTTTTCAAAGCGTCCGTCTGACTGTGGGGGTTCCTCATTAAAGGAAAATGAAAATCTTTCCGACTCACGAAATAAATGGGTTCCAACCAGTCCGAAGTTTAATCGAGAGTGCAGTTATTGTCACAAGACGGGACATGTTATAGCTGAGTGTCGTACTTTAAAACGCAAACAAGAGCGACAAGATTATTCATCTTTCCAGCCTCGAGGTTCAGTACTAGTGAAAACTGTGTCTCCATCATCCGTCAGTTCTCTTGTGACACCTGACAGCTGTTTTCAGCCTTTCGTATTCGATGGATTTGTTTCGTTAAATGAGAAGGTCGAAAGCCGAAAACCTGTAAGAATTGGAGGATGTGAAGAATTGGAGTGACACAGGAGGATCTCAGTCCTTTATATTATCAGATATTCTGGGTTTTTGTGCTGATTCGGCATGTAATACCAGTGCGATTGTGCAGGGTATTGAAATGGGTTTTGTGCCTGTTCCTCTCCATCGAGTATATGTTTCTTCTGATTTGGCATCTGGGTGCTTTGAGGTTGCAGTTCGTCCTTCTTTACCGGTGAAAGGTGTGGATTTTATCATGGGAAATGACATAGCTGGAGGTAAGGTAATGCCGGTAGTACAAGTTGTTGATGTCCCATGCAATGATTCGCAGGCTGATGCACTTGGTAAAAATTTGCCGAATGTGTGTAGTGCTGTTGTAACGCGAGCACAGGCGAAACAGGACATTCACGAAAGTAATACTCTTTGTGATTCTGTCTTTTCACAGATTTTGAAAACTGATGTTCTTCCCGACTCTCCTGACTCGACTAAAACGACTTTAAAGGCATCTGATGGCTTTGATCTTAGTTTGATCTCTGATTTGCCCATCTCGCGTGAAATTCTGATCGAAGCTCAGCGAAATGATTTATCATTAGAAAAATGTCGTGCGAGTGTTGAAAATGACAAAAAGTCGCTGCGTAATCACCAGTTCTACTGGAACGATGATGTGCTCATGCGTAAATGGAGTAGATCTTTAAATTCTGAGCAGCGAGACGATTGGAATGCGGTGCATCAAATTGTGGTACCTTCGAAATTTCGATCACATGTTTTAAGTCTGGCTCATGACCATCCTTGGTCTGGACACCTAGGGATAACTAAGACCTATAACCGGGTGCTCCAGCATTTTTTTCTGGCCAGGGTTAAAGTCTGATGTTGTGACACACTGTAAGACGTGTTACATTTGTCAGGTTAGTGGAAAACCTAATCAGATTGTACCACCTGCTCCTCTGTGTCCTATTCCTGCCGTTGGAGAACCATTCGAGCGCGTTCTAGTTGACTGTGTGGGTCCACTTCCTCGGGCTAAGTCTGGTTGTCAATATTTGTTGACAATCATGTGCGCGGCTACACGGTTCCCAGAAGCCATTCCGTTACGCAACATAACGGCTAAGACAGTAACTAAAGCCTTAACTAAATTCTTTACAACATTCGGTTTGCCGAAAACTGTCCAAACTGATCAGGGTTCGAATTTTGTGTCTCGTATCTTCCGTGCCTCGTTAAAGGCTCTTGGCGTTTCTCACGTAGTATCAAGCGCCTATCATCCCGAGTCGCAAGGTGCTTTAGAGAGGTGGCACCAAACATTAAAATCTGCACTGAGAAAGTACTGTACAGAGACTGGGAATGAGTGGGATGATGGAGTTCCTTTGGTGTTATTCGCGGTACGTGAGGCGCGGCAGGACTCGCTTGGGTTTAGCCCGTCAGAGCTTGTGTTTGGACATAATGTCCGTGGTCCTTTGAAAATGTTAAAGGAAGAATTTCTCGGTAACAGTTCGTCTGTGAAGACCAACGTCCTTGATTTTGTATCACGTACTCGTGAACGTTTGCACAATGCTTGTGCTGTGGCGAAGGAAGCACTTTCTCTGTCACAAACGAAAATGAAAAAACATTTTGATAGGAAAGCAGTTATGCGTAATTTTTTGCCAGGCGAAAAAGTTTTGGTGTTGCTTCCTATTCCTGGATCTTCTCTCTCTGCGCGTTTCTCTGGTCCTTACGTGATAAAAAGTAAGTGGAATGAAACTGATTATATCTTACACACGCCAGAACGGAGGCGAAAAACTCGTTTATGTCACATAAACATGTTGAAACCATATTTTTTGTGTCGAACCAAAAGAGAACCCTGAGAATTTGGTTAGTGAATCGGTGACTAAAGGAAATACTGAGCGCGTTTCATTGTTGGCTTATGCTTTGCCTGCCGATACTGCGGACGATGGGTTGAATGTATCCATGGAAGCTTTAGGAGGAGGATGTTTTGAAAACTCTAAGATTTTATCTTTGCTTCCTGAGCAACTATCCTATCTATCGCCTGAACAGCGAGAGGACGTAATGAAGTTGATGGACAGTTTCCCGTGTTTGTTCAATGACGTTCCTCCGGGTACTAATGTCATTCAGCATGACATTGAGGTCGGTAGCGCATTACCGATCAAGCAACACGCTTATCGTTGCCCAATGAGTCTGAGAGAAGCCATGAAAAGTGAGGTTAAGTATTTATTGCAGAATGGTTTCGCTGTCCCGAGTAATAGTCCATGGAGCTCACCGTGTGTTCTGGTACCGAAGGCTGATGGGTCTTTACGTTTCTGCACTGATTTTAGAAAGGTAAATTCCATCACAGTGGCTGATGCTTTTCCGTTACCGCGGATGGAAGATTGCATTGATTGTCTTGGGGGTGCGAAATATATTACGAAGTTAGACCTTTTGAAAGGTTATTGGCAGGTGCCGTTAACCGAGCGCGCTTCTAAGATCTCCGCCTTCGTAACCCCCGATTCTTTTCTGCAGTATAAACGCATGGCATTCGGTCTGAGAAACGCACCAGCAACGTTTCAACGTTTAATGTCCACAGTCTTAGGTGACGTTCCTAACTGTAACATTTATTTAGACGATGTAGTTATTTATTCGACTACATGGGCTGAACACATGTTGACCTTGCATGACGTGTTTCGTCGGTTAGAGGCTGCTTCCTTAACGTTAAATCTAAAAAAATGTGAATTTGCTAAGGCTTCTGTCACTTATTTAGGGAAGCAGGTGGGAAACGGTAAGGTACGGCCATTGGACGGAAAAGTGACTGCTGTCCTCAGTTACCCAGTGCCTACTACGAGGAGAGAACTACGTAGATTCCTGGGGATGGTTGGGTACTACCGGTGTTTTTGCAAAAATTTCTCGAGTGTGGTTGCTCCTTTAACGAAGTTGTGTAGTCCTAAAGTTTGTTTTGACTGGACTAATGAGTGCCAGCAGGCATTTCTTTCTGCTAAATCTCTTCTTTGTAGTGCACCTGTGCTGTCTGCTCCAGATGTGACTCGTCCATTCCAGCTTGAGGTCGACGCTAGTGCGGTTGGAGTGGGAGCTGTCTTGCTGCAGGAGGGTGCTGATGAAATAGGCCACCCCGTATCGTACTTTTCAGCTAAGTTTAACAGTCATCAGTTGAATTATTCAACGATTGAAAAAGAAACTTTAGCTATGTTGTTAGCCTTACAACATTTTAATGTTTATGTGGGGTCTAGTTCTTCTCCGATCGTTGTTTATACGGATCACAATCCGCTGGTTTTTCTGGGTAAAATGTACAACCATAATCAACGATTGATGCGTTGGGCTTTAATGGTCCAGCCGTATCATTTAGAGATCCGTCATAAAAAGGATCTGATAACGTGGTAGCAGATGCGTTGTCTCGTGGATTGAGTTAAGCTCTGGTTCTATGCAGAATCAGTTTTCTTTTCCCCTTCTAAGGAGGGAAAGAAGAGGAAAAAAAAAGTCTGATTCTTCCTTTAGGGGGAGAAGTGTTACGGCCTCAGCCTTATGGGTGTTGCCTATGTATTTGTGTGTGTATGTTTGTCTTGTAATCTAATTAATGTCTCTTCTTAAGTGTAGGCTCCTCCCTTGCGCACCTGTGGTTCGTTGCTCTGATGGCTTGTGCTGAGCATATAAGCGGTGTGTGCAGGAGTGTGAGACACGCAGCGGTGAAACTCCGTGCGCGTCATGACCATCTTAACATCCGATCAGCTTCAACTCAAGCCTGTGTTCTTTGTATTGTGCCACTATTCTGTTTTATTTTGTTAGTGTTTGGTATGTCTAGGGTAGAGAAAATGTGAGTTTTCTGTGGGAAGAGTGAGAACATGAGAGACGTGAGATTGTGCAGTCATTTATTAGTATAAATAAATGTCTTAAACTGCTTTTTGCCTTGCGTCTCCTTTTATGTTATTGAACCCTTACAAAACGAGCATTCTTAACAACAGGGTTCGTAACACCCATGCTGTACCAACCCCGTAAGACCTTCGTTCGTCTTCGGAACACAAATGAAGATATTTTTGATTAAATTTGAGAGCTGTATAACTACCACATTGGCTCCTAAGGGACTGCCTCTTGACGGCCCAAAAAGTCAATGAAGAAAATGTTTAAATATCCCAAGTGACTACCGTGGCTCAACCAGGGGCGGAGTGGGACCAAAAAATCTACCGGGAAATTTCGTAGACCACCGGCCCTCCAATCACCGGCGTGATTTTAATAGCCGATAGCATTTCCAATTGTACTAATTTAAAAGGAACTTTGTTGTACTATGCTGGAGTAAAGTTCATAAATGGTCGTTCTTTCCCATAGTAATTTCTAAAACTATGTTGGGGGGACTCTGTGCCTCTAGGGGGGTTGGGGGGCATGCTCCCCCGCAAGAAAATTTTGGACATTTTAAGGTTAAATGCATCAATCTCGTGCTCTCTGAGGGATCGAAATTAAGAGCTTCAACCCATGAACTGCTCGTTGAACAAAGAAAAAACATCTTTTTAGTTATGAGAGTCAGTCTGCATTACATTATCAATGGTGTTTTAGGATGCCGAACAATTATTATAATAATGTAATAATGATCTATAATTATTCCTATGACGTACTGTAAAATCCATTTATAGCCTAAATGTACTATGTAAATGAAAATGAGTATTTCAAAAGTATATTTTAACTTTCATTACACTATAATATAGGAAAATTAAAATACGTTTGTCCTAATTTCTTCACTTGCAAGAAATAAACCCTTGAGCTTTTATTTAGGAGAAAACACCAGCAGCCTGACCATGCGATCACGTGAGCAAAGTAATCACGCAGCACAAACTGAATGCTATTCTAATGTCAGTTATTATAATGGCGCAACGCCATATATATTCATGGTTTCAATATTAGTTCGTTGGCAAAATATAATGCTAGACACCTTAATGTTAGGTTTTATATCTTTACATATCTGTGTTGGGAAAAGGGAGAAGAGAGAGTTCGGTTAGTCGGATTCGAACTCGTGTTCAGCGCATAAAAAAGCTGCTATCAAGTACTTCACGCCCTACGACCTATCGTTACGCCACTGAGGCTGTTTCAAGACGGGTGTCGTTTTGCTGTAAAGACAGGCACTTAGTGCAAATATATGCTCCGTTATAGAAAATGTAAAAAAAAAAAAAAAAATGTTTTCTTCCCTTAGCTTGGGCCATGGCGAACTTCCAATAAATACATTTTATCAGACCGGGCCGGCCCTCGCGGCACTACCGGCCCACCGGGAAAACTCCCGACTCTCCCGATTGCCACTCCGCTACTGGGCTCAACTATATGTTTATCAAGCGACGAGAATACTTTTTCTGCGAAAAAACAAACAAAAATAACGAGTTTATTCGACTATTCCTTTTCTTCCTTGTAGGCCAGAAACGAGACTTCAATAGATTTCCACGACGCATGCGCGAGAACTGAACTGAAGTAGTGTAAAGCCTAGTTCACACTACGTGATTTTAAGCCCGATTTAAGCCCGATTTGCAAATCGTTGAGTCGCCGACAAGTCAGGGTGTTATCGCGTGCAAATCGCGGGCGATTAGCGGACGATTAACGCTCGCCAATCCGATAGTGTGAAAGAGCCAACAACGCATCAAAGACAGCTCGCAGACACCTCGCAGACAGGTCACCGAGCTCAGAAAAATATCTAGCATGCTAGATATCTCGAGCAGTTGCGCGACTCAATCTCAGTGATGTCATGAGTACAGCCAATCATAGCAACGCATGGGTTGAGGACACCAGGTAAATCTTACTTTTTCTTTTTTGCATTTTTTTTTTCTCAGAGCAGATCGTCGAGCAAACAGTGTGCAGCACTAGTTTCTGTCTGACGTCCATATTCGCGTGTTGTGTTCTTCTCTGCAGTTTCGCGTCATTTCTGGTTCGTTTTATTGCGTGGTTTTTTTGACAAAACATGGTTTCTAGACCAGATAGAATCGTGTTGTTGTCAACTCGTTATTTGTTTGATTATTTTCAGGATTTAGACCGTACTATAGTACTGAAACAGCTCTCATTGAGTCACAAATGATATGCTCTTATCATCCGATCGTGGTTGTATCTCTGTGTAGTGCGTTGTTAACTCATGTAGTGAGTTACCTCCTGTTGTGGATCAATCACGTTGTGTTGTGTGGTGTGAACAGCTAAACAACTTGAACACTCATGATTTCACTGAGAGCAAGTCATTTAGTGTGAACTGCACAGTTCAGCCCGACATTTTAAAATCATGTAGTGTGAACTAGGCATAAGGAGATCGCAATTCTCGCGCATGCGTCGTGGAAATCTAAGGAAGTCTCGTTTCTGGCCTACAAGGAAGAAAAGGAATAGTCGAATAAACTCGTTATTTTAGTTTGTTTTCTCTTGATGGCTTTCTGGGCCGTCAAGAGGCAGTCCCTTAGGAGCCAATGTGGTAGTTATACAGCTCTCAAATTTAATCAAAAATATCTTCATTTGTGTTCCGAAGACGAACGAAGGTCTTACGGGGTTGGTACAGCATGGGGGTGAGTAATTAATGACTTAATTTTCATTTTTGGGTGAACTAACCCTTTAAAACAGTAATATTGTGGAATATTATGACAATTTAAAATAACTGTTTTATATTTAAATATATTTTAAACTGTAATTTATTCCTGTGATCAAAGCTGAATTTTCAGCATCATTACTCCAGGCTTCAGTGTCACTTGATCCTTCAGAAATCATTCTATTATGATGATTTGCTGCTCAAGGAACATTTCTGATTATCATCAATGTTGAAAACAGTTGTGCTGCTTCATATTTTTGCGGATTCAAAAGCAAAGTTTGAAAATTTTACAATCTTTAATTGTAAAAACATCAATCTATTTAATATTTGATGAATTAAAGTACCGTTTTAATATATTTTGAAAAATTGATTGACCCTATGGAAGTAAAATATGACTTTCAAACAAAAAAAGCATGTTAAATTGCACTAATAAAAAAAGCATTACATTTGCATTTTGGGGGGTGAAATTCAACATGATAGTTAACCTGTGAGTATTTCAAATGAATCATTTCACACACCATTTCATAAAAATAAACCATATTCACCTTCCAGATTTAATGTACAAAATAATCAATGTTTAAAAAAAGTGAAATGTTTTCAGCTTAAATATACAATCACGTTGACTTTCAGCCCCCCAAAATGCAATGTACTGAAATGCAAGCACTGCTAATGCAATGCATGTTGTATATGAATATGAGTGCAATTCAACATGCCTTTCTGACTCGAAACTTTAAACAATTGTGTGCATGTTAAAAACAGTGCAGCAAATGCATACAAATACCTTATTTCTTGCTTTCTAGCTTTCTAGTTTTTCTAGCTTGTGTCCTCAGGAGTGAGACAGGTCAAGTGTTCATTTTCTCGTCATTTTCACGTCTCCAGTCGCTTTAACTTGTTCTAAATTGATTTAGATTAAACACTTCACATAATTGCCGTCTCCTAATTCCTCACAAGTGGCATAAAGTCGATGCAGCCGGTGGAGAGCGATGCGGTGTGTCTAAGTAATTTGCTGACATTTACAGCAGGTTTGCAGATGACAGAGCGGCCCAGTGGGCCTGTGAATCAAAGAAGAGCGTTACGAGAGGAAGTGAGCGCATACGTCTGCTTGATTTAACTTTATAACACACACAGTGATAAAGTTATTGGCTTTTCCTGTCAGATCCGTTACATAGGTGATTATTGTGTTTCTATTGGGCAAGGGTAATAATGGGGCTTTTCACACTATGAGCCAGATTTAATAACAGCTTGACCTAGCGCAAACCCTCTTTTGGCGTTAGAAACTCATTGTTGAAATGATCCGGCAGCGTCTGTGTTTCTTTAATGTGAGCATTGTCAGTAAATTATCTGTATAACTTTCACTCCCATCTGCACTTTTATGGGATTTCGCTCTCACGCTTATTTGCCCGGTTTAGTAAATCAGGCCCTATGTTTATCATTACAGTAAGTAATGAAGCCTGAATTGTGATGGCAAAATATATATAGCGATAACCCCGAAAAATCATCAGCGTTAAAACATTTATCGCATGTCCTGGAATAAAGATCTGATCGTGGCTTTGATGAGCTTTCATGAATAATGTGGTGTCATATATAGGACATTTCTCATGTTTTGGAAGAAAAGTTACAGTAGGAACTTACAAACACAGTTTAAAAAAGTTTTCCCAACTATACTTCTTTAAATGGTTTTGTAATGACACCTAAAAAAAGCTGCTGACCGATTTGGTGATTTTTCATGTCATTTTCTTTATAACCAAATATAAACTTCTTTGAAAAATGAATGAATGAATAAAATGAATGAAAAGCACAAGTAATGTAAATAGTTTTTCCTTAGAAAAGCATTTAGGATAAAGTATAAAAATAAGTACGAAGAGATAAAGATTTTGGCAAATTATTATGTAAAAAGATCTTTTAAAAAAAAAGATTTTTCTGCAAACAATAATAATAATAATAATAATAAAAAATAATAATAATAATTTGAATGGACTGAAGAATCACCCATACACAGTATGGAATCACTGCAGTTGAGAACCAGATAACCAATCATAAACTGCCTCAGTGCTTAGCTCATAAAATATTCATGCACAGCAGAAAGTAAAACTGTTGAGCGTCTGAAGTAAACTCCTAAATCAATAATATTAAACTCATAACTATGCAAATAAGAGTACAAGCCAGGGTTTACAAATGTACAGCGTGAAACCTTGTTGACTACTACCATTAATTATATCCCAGGGTAAAGTACGAACAGTGTGAAAAACACTGAACAAAAATCCCAGGGTTAAGAAGTGTGAAAAGCGGAATGAATATTTGTGGTCTCGTTTGTGTCTCTGTAAAGCTTGACTATGCAGCGTTGCGAACGCCTCCACAGAATCTTGATGTTGAGCCTCTCAGAAGATGTTCTGCAATCAAAGAATGCACATTCGCTGGTTTATTTCTGTGGCTCTTTGTAATGAATTGATTTCCTGAAATGACACCTCGTGATAAGGTTTTAAGCCAGAAACATACGCAACGCAACATTTTTATTACGAATTTTTGTGCTACTTTAGCGCTGATCTCAAATCAAACACTGAACAGAAACAGAACACTACAGTAATTAGGATTTGTCGACTAATATTCTAAAAAAGAAGGCAACGAATTATACAATTTTGAATAAATGTTAAAATGCATAAACATTTGATGCATTGATTTGAGTGTGTAGATGTGGTAAGTTGATATATATATATATATATATATATATATATATATAATATTAAAGGGATAGTTCACCCAAAAATAAAAATTCTGTCATCATTTACTCAAGAATGTGTGTAACCAAACAGTTGATTGACCCCAATGACTTTTTTTCCATAGTATGGAAGTCAATGGGGTCTATTAAATGTTTGGTTACCCATATTCTTCAATATATATATATATAAATATATATATATATAAATATATATATATATATATATATATGAAGAGTTCCATTTGAAATTTTCTTCTAGAATCATTTTTATCAAGCTTGTATATTTAAGTTCAGTGATTTCACTTAAATGGCAATAATAATTACCTATTAATTGTTATTTAAGTGAAATTACTGAACTTAAATATACAAGCTTGATAAAAATCATCATTAAAGAAGAAAATTTCAAATGGCATTTAGAGGCTTTTGCATCTGAACTCTTATATTAGTGCTGTCAAACGATTAAAATATTTAACCATGATTAATCGCATTATTTAAATTTTATTAAATTCGCATTATCTGTGTGTGTGTGTGTGTGCTTGGCCATCATCAAGTGGTATTTCAGACTGTACGTGCTATCTCAGTTCACAATGACAAAACACACAGATCACTTTGGTCTCAGAATCTTATTGGCATTCATTTTGTCGTCTCGCGCTCGTCATCCACTCAAAACGTAACATTAACCTACTATTTGGCCGGCTCGCAAGCCCAAACAAGTGTGTACGGCGTCGTTCCTGTTGTTTTGTTTCCGGTCTAGCTAAATCCGCTTGCGCTTTGGTCGGCGAAGCAACAAAAGGTCCTTGCGTGGCGCAAGCCACTGAAATTAAAGGGTTTCAGAGCGCAGTGCCGCGCATGCCGCGTCATGTTGCAAAAGTATGTGAAAAAAACTACAAAGTAACTAGGCGAAAAAGGCAGTTAATCGGAAAAAAAAAAACCGTTAAAATGGGTTCGCGTTAAACTGACAGCCCTAATTATATATATATATATAATTTTCAGCAGAAGTAAGAAACTCATACAGGTTTGGAACAACTTATACATAATGAATTTCATTTTTTAGCAAACTATCCCTTTAAGAGTAAAGTACTGATTGCTTTTTGATTGTCCCAATTGGTTTCCATGGTTTTAAGCCTAAATTCAATCTGTTCATCATATAAAGCGATTGAGAAATGTCAACTAAATTGTTCAATACATGTTAGACTTCATTAGACACATGGACTTTCATTTGCGTTCTGAAGATGAACGAAAGTATTATGTGTTTGCATGGAATGACATGAGGGTGAAAAATTAATGACATAATTGGGTGAACTATCCCTTTAAGATCAAACTTTAACTCCATCATGACATGGAAGAAAGCATTAATACTAATGTTCGCAACACCGCCCCGTGTGGCAACAGTGAGAATGCGCTGGGAACTGCATTCTGAATATTCTAAATTTCAGAACTCAACAATGTGCTTGAGTTTCCATTAATGCATGTACTTCTGTAAAGTACGTTTCTGGCCTTTTGTAATGTGCTACAGCAGTTTCATAAGAGACTCAGAGGTCTATGTTTTTTGCTCCCTGTTTACAGTATGACTTTCATCATTATGCCGAGTTCACAAATGGACTCTCAAGGACATGCATTATGTATAAGGTCTTGCTGCATGAACTGCTGCATTTGGCATCTCATGGCAGATGTCAAGCAGATGTCTTGAACAGAAAGCATGGTGAATATACTCATCTTCAGATAGATCTAGCTGCCTCCCAAAGCCCATCGCTGAAAGTTAAAGACTTTCTTCATTAATGTTCTTTGTGGATATAAGATTAAACTATGAATATAAGACTCCATTAACACATTCTAGCTCTACAACACATCTAAATCTACACACTGCACACTTTAGATGAAAAGACTCAAATGTACCATAAAGTTCGGGAAACTTTGGAACCCTTGTAAGACCTTGAGATAAAGCAAAAGTTATGAATGTCTTGGTATTCATCTTTAGACATGAGAATCAGCAATAAGGGAGTAAATATTTCAGGAACTACTCAACTAGTAGAAAGTAAATGTTTTATCATTACACATTTTTGAGGAATGGTAAAACAATCAGCAGTTAGACTTAGCGGCCACTTCAAACCACACAAACAAATCTAAGATGACTTCTACATGAAACTACTCTACAGGCCCTAAAAACACGAGGTGTTTTGACGTGTTACCCTCCATAACTGTAATCCATGCGACTACCATTGACGTCACTGTAGAGAAAGCACAGCGATAATTGGATATAGACTTCTCTGAGAGGTATAGGAAAACAGTGATAATGCATTACTTTTAACCCTATAAAGTCTGCTGCAACATATTCAATATACTCAATTTTATAAGGCCTATAAATGCAATTTTGCTAAAATCATGTTAAAATGTTAGCATCAAATATGACCCATCAGGCTTTTGAGAAATGTTTATTTGTTCGTCTCTCAATCATCATTGAATTCTATGTAAAAACTACAGAGTATGATTAGAAAACGAAGCATTTCGTATCACAAGACATATCGTAGGCAGATATAGAGTGACGACTTGATATTTATATGCATTTTATAGAAGTAGTCGGCAAATCTAGATTTACTAGATAGATTTACAAGCTATCAAATTATTAAGTTTTTACATATAAATATGAGCAGCTGCACCAAACTGCATATTTTTACTCAGTTTCATGTTTTTGAGGTGTATGAGCTCCATATTCTCACTGAGCCATAAAAGCCTGATGTACTTTTTTTGTCTAAAGGTTCAATAAATAAAAAAAAATATATAAAAAAAGAACTATTCTGACTATTTTCATGTCAGATTTTACAGGGTTAAAAACATTCAGACTGTTATTTTCGTAAGCCTTCCATTCCGGCATCTAACACCTGCTTCATTCCTGATGGATGATAATCAGATTTGTTGAATTTTCTTCTGAAATACATCAGACTACAGGGTTGTGAACTGTATTTGACTTGTACTTGAACACCATCTACCTCAGAAGCTTACTCGTGTAAACTGATACTAAACCCGGCTGGAACAGATAAAGTGGATTTAAGAGTTTTGGAACACTGACTCTCGGTGATGTGACGTTTCTGCGAGAGCGAGGAGCCATCCATCAGAATCTCAGACGGGTTTAGGTTGAGAAATTCTGCCCTTGTGTGAGTCTTTCCTTGACAGTTTCCTGTCAGCTTTTTTTAGGCTAATCTCATGCACTACAGACCATAGAAAATCACAAGCTTTTTGCAAGTCAGTTTGTTACAGTCGCCCAGAAGAGTAATTAGACTCTTAAGTCACACTTTGGACCACATCCCATGGCATGCGCAAATGATGCTGGAGCTTTACTCACAACTAACTTATTTTTTCTAAGCCATATTTACATTAATAATATATGCATGATAATCAATTAGTAAGTTGATAAATATACATTATATTTGTTATATGCATAAATATTTAGTTATGTTATAATTATAATAATAACATAACTATATATATATATTAGAGCTGTGCAAAAATTAATTGCGATTAATCGCATCCAAAATAAAAGTCTGTGTTTACATATTATATTTGTGTGTGCTGTATATAATTATTTTGTATATATAAATACACACACATGCATGTAAATATTTAAGAAAATGTGTTATTATTCATGTATAAAATATTTATATTTATATAATATGGATTATGTATATATACATATATACAGAATTTAAGCGCAAATAATTCTTAAATATATACATGCATGCATAGGTATTTACATATACAAAATAATTATATACAGCACACACAAATATATTATGTAAAACAGACTTTTATTTTGGATGCGATTAATCGCAATTAACTTTTGCACAGCCCTATATATACATACATACATATATGTATACAATGTATTCAATGCATAAAATATAAATAACAATATTACTTAATATTTAGATTTGGATTTTGTGTGAGTTTAGCACTGCTGAAATGAAAACATGCAAGTACCCATGTAATATTTTCTGTACCTTCTCCTGCATTGTAAGCCAGTATGGCTCTGGTTCTCATCTGCTTGCCCTCGGCGGTTTTGCTGGAGCAGGTCTGGGAGCAGGTGGACCATTCAGTCCAGAGACTGAGAGCACAGTCTTTAGGGCAGGGAACCTTACAGGACACGGGTGCAGGGTAGACCGCATCCGCACACATCTCCTTCTCCACCTCTGAACCTGAAGCACAACACATGGTGTCAACAACATGTTTCAAATTCATCAACCATTCTTCTAGTGCCTTACATGTTGATCTTCATAGTTCACCTTTGCACATTAACGAGTATTTCAAAAAAATATATGTAATAGCTGTTACTGTATTGTTTAAGCTTGGCTGCAATCAGCCATTATCCAGAAATATTATCATGATGGCTTCATGTACATTAGCTTGATTATTTTTACTGTGTATGCTGTAAAACTAATTTGTTAATGCATCTGAAAACCAGGGCAACATGTTCAAGTTGAGCTGATGAAAATATTTTCATCTGTGAAAGTTGAAACTATATATGCCTTTAATTTAAATTGTTAAACAGTATTTAAAAATAAATCCAGAGTACCAGGGGGGTTTGACCAATTTTCACTTCCAAATTCATAATTTATGTTATCAAAACGTCTGGTGTAAGTGGATTTGACCGTAACCTCACATGTAGGTCAGAAATTCAAGCCTATTTTTAAGGATTTTTACATTTTTATATGGGGGTACATTTCCCCCATTATTCGTAATAAAGTAATGCAATTAAATCTGATAACTGTAATGCTAAAAAATAAAAAGATATTCATTATTATTTAGTCATACAGTACATCATCAAAGTAGTATTTGTTGTATTGCCTTTAATTCAAGCACATTAAAATACTAAATATTCATTATTATAATTAAATATTACATTGATTTAAAAATATATTCCAATTTAACAATTTTACAAATATATTCAAAATAATACGGAGCCCCTCTAGTCCCACTTTGGTAAAAAAAAATTAATTATAACTATCTTGTGGCCTCAAGATAGTAACTCGTGGCCACAAGATACTAACTCGTGGCCTCAAGATACTAACTCGTGGCCTCAAGATAGTAACTCGTGGCCACAAGATAGTAACTTGTGGCCACGAGATACTAACTCTATCTTGAGGCCACGAGTTACTATCTTGAGGCCACGAGTTAGTATCTTGTGGCCACGAGTTAGTATCTTGTGGCCACGAGTTACTATCTTGAGGCCACGAGTTACTATCTTGTGGCCACGAGTTACTATCTTGTGGCCACGAGTTAGTATCTTGAGGCCACGAGTTAGTATCTTGAGGCCACGAGTTAGTATCTTGAGGCCACGAGTTACTATCTTGAGGCCACGAGTTACTATCTTGAGGCCACGAGTTAGTATCTTGAGGCCACGAGTTACTATCTTGAGGCCACGAGTTAGTATCTTGTGGCCACGAGTTAGTATCTTGTGGCCACGAGTTAGTATCTTGAGGCCACGAGTTAGTATCTTGTGGCCATGAGTTACTATCTTGAGGCCACGAGTTAGTATCTTGTGGCCACGAGTTAGTATCTTGTGGCCACGAGTTACTATCTTGAGGCCACGAGTTAGTATCTTGTGGCCACGAGTTACTATCTTGAGGCCACGAGTTACTATCTTGAGGCCACGAGTTACTATCTTGAGGCCACGAGTTACTATCTTGAGGCCACGAGTTACTATCTTGAGGCCACGAGTTAGTATCTTGTGGCCACGAGTTAGTATCTTGTGGCCACGAGTTACTATCTTGAGGCCACGAGTTACTATCTTGAGGCCACGAGTTACTATCTTGAGGCCACGAGTTACTATCTTGAGGCCACGAGTTACTATCTTGAGGCCACGAGTTAGTATCTTGTGGCCACGAGTTAGTATCTTGTGGCCACGAGTTACTATCTTGTGGCCACGAGTTACTATCTTGTGGCCACGAGTTACTATCTTGAGGCCACGAGTTACTATCTTGAGGCCACGAGTTACTATCTTGAGGCCACGAGTTACTATCTTGTGGCCACGAGTTACTATCTTGAGGCCACGAGTTACTATCTTGAGGCCACGAGTTAGTATCTTGTGGCCACGAGTTAGTATCTTGAGGCCACGAGTTAGTATCTTGAGGCCACGAGTTACTATCTTGAGGCCACAAGATAGTTATAATTAATTTTTTTTACCAAAGTGGGACTAGAGGGGCTCCGTACAATGGAAATTTGGGCGTTAAATGTATTTAACTGTCATGAAAATAAAAGTCACAAGGCAAAATATGTTAATGGACCCAAAATTAGGCAAAATATGATTCACCCAGACAAGCTTTTAATGCATTTCAAAACAATCTGTTGTCCTATTTTGAAACTGTGCCATCCTAAAAAACAGTAGAAAGCAATCATACAGATGGTTCTGAGGGACAGGCAAAAACAAAACATGTGCAATTGTCAGCGTGTTCTTGTTTGGCAGCATTCATTACCACGCACAGGCTCTCTCAAGGGTTTTTACCATATCTTTTACTCTGAGCCAAATATGATGAGTATCAGCTTGGTTTTGGCTTTAGCACAGTGACACGCTGGGGAGGAAAAAAAAACTCTCTCTGCTTGAGCACTGAACCACAAACACCCAATAAATATTTCTATCAAAAGCAGGGACAGTCCAAGTTTGGCTTGTAGCAGATAGCGATACAATATTTACATCGATCTGTGTCAGAACCATGGCCATGAAGCAATATTGTACGCGTCACTCTCCGGCTGTCGGAGTGAAGCAGATGCCAAGTCTGCCTGGTAAAAATAAAACAAGTAGCAGATCAATTTTAATCAGTGCGTGATGGAATCAATCTGCCACCGCGTGCGGCTACAGCGAGGCAGGTTATGGCGAGACGGGGGCTTTCGATTGCTCACGCGGCAGATGCTAAAGAACATTATTGCACTCTATTATTATTTCATAGACGTCATGTCACATGGCCACACAGCAGATTCTGAATGACAGTAGTCATGTGACAGTGGGATTTCTTGAAAACAACAGATGTTTCCTTGTAGAGTCAGTGATGGTTTGTCTGTTTGTCAAACTCTCCAGCATTTGCCTTAAAGGGATGATTCACCCAAAACATTTTGTCATCGCTGACTCTCCCTCATGCTGTTCAAGTCCTGTATGAGCTTTTTTCTTCTGTTGAACATAGTGAGAGATATTTTAAAGAATGTTGGTAACCATACAGTTGACGGTAGGCCATTGAGACTTCCATGAGAATCATCCATTATGATTCTCAGATGTGTTTTAGCAAAGAAACAAAGAACTTGCAAACTACCCAGTGTCTGTGAGCACTTAAGAGGAAAAATTAAAGGAGTAGTTCACTTTAAAAAAAACTTTTGCTGACAATTAACTCACCCCCATGCCATCCAAGATATCCATGTCTTTCTTTCTTTAGTTGAAAAGAAATTAACGTTTTTGATGAAAACATTCATCATTTTTCTACATATAATGGACTTCAATGGGAACCAAAAGGTTCAAGGTCCAAAAGACAGTTTCAGTGCAAACTGCAAACTGTTTAAAGGGCTTTAAATGATTCCAGATGATGAATATGGGTCTTATCAAGCGAAAAGATCACTCATTTAAAAGACAAAATAACAAAATTTAAGTTTTATAAGCTCAAATGGTCACCTTGCTCTGTTCTGTGATGCGTGTGATCTGAAACGAACGAATCTTTTCCCGAGTCAATTCGTTCATTTCGTTCGTTGAATTAACCAAATGACACGAAAAAAGATTTGTTATTTTGATAAACGAGTTCGAACAGGAGAGTCACGACGACACATCACAGAACAAAGCAAGGCGAGCATTTGAGCTTATAAAACTTAAACTTTTTTTTTTTTTTTTAATGAGTGATTGTTTCGCTTGATAAGACCCTTATTCATCGTCTGGAATTGTTTAAATCCCTTTGAACAGTTTGCACTGAAACTGTCTTTTGGACCTTGAACCGTTTGGTTCCCATTGAAGTCCATTATATGGAGAAAAATGCTGGAATGTTTTCATCAAAAACCTTAATTTCTTTTCGACTGAAGAAAGAATGACATTGATATCTAGGATGACATGGGGTGAGTAAATTATCAGCAAAAGTTTTTTTAAAAGTGAATTACTCCTTTAGTGGATTAGCTAAATTTTGCCACATTAGAAATATTTGAAAAAGACGGAATATGTTGAGTTACGTCTATTTCTTTAATATTGAGCTATTTCAGATAAATCTTCTCAAAATTGTACATAAAAACAAAACCAAGCTGTAACTGGTCATTTTACATATCGGTCGGACAGTTCTGGACCACAAAACTCGCTAAAATGATTTGTTAAGACAATTTTAGACATGACCATCAAACATCACTCATGACCGTTATCCCAGATCATTTGCACTGTAGTTAAAATGAGCAACAACAATAACGCTTTCAACATTTCGAGAACATGGAGTATTTAGCAAAACTAACAAGTTGTATTAGACTAGAGATACAGGGGCTTGTCAGACGCCTGTCAGAACACTGTGACTCTGTGCCTATCAAAACATTGCTCTGTTTGTGTTAGCATCCTGGCACAGCACCGCCAGAGTGACAGAGTGAATCCATCCGTTTACCCGAGCAAAGGCAGACAGCGGGAGTTTCCCAAGAAAACCTGTTCGAAAACGGTCATTATTTCATTTGGGGTCTCTATTATGGTGAAGAAATTACACACTTCACCTTTAACTTCCTGCTGTCAGGTGGACAACTAGTAAGTGATATGATTGATTTCAATCAAAGTAGCATTTTTTTTTTTATTTATTTAAAAAAAAGTAAAAATAACATTAATGGTTTCAAGCTTATATTGGATTGGACATACAGTAATAACATCCGGTTTAATGATCAGAGTCATTCAATCCAATCAAGGAGGAAGTGACTCAGGAGATTGATTCAAACTGTTTCGCCAATCGGTTCAACCAATCCATTAAAAAGAAGCAGACCAATCAAATTGGACAGCACACTGTGAATTTCATTACATCAGATAAAACACCAAACCAAGCGCTAGATCTATCTCGTTGCAAAAAAGGCTCCAAAAAGTGGCCAAAAATTATACCAAGCTGATTCAAGATGTGTTCATTTTCTCTATATAAACTATCGTAAGGTTTAAGTCAGTAAGAATCTCTGTATTTTTCTAAAAAGAAATGTACAATTTTCTTGAGCAAGGATGCATACATTTAAAATTGATCAAGTAAAGACATTTCTAATGTTATACAAATTTCATATAAATTCTAAAAATGTTATTAGACACAAATGTATCCCCAGAAATATAAAGCAGCTCAACTGTTTGTTTTCAACATTGCAAACAATAATCAGCATATTAGAATGATTTCTGAAGGATCATGTGACACTGTGGACTGGAGTAATGACGCTGAAAATGGGTGAGCATAAGAGGCTTCTTTCAAAAATCGAAGCAACCCCAAATCTTTGAATGGTGTATATTTCTAAATATTGTTGCAGTAAACACTGATAAGAGTACCTCCTCAACACGCTGTTGTTGAAGAGAACGTCAATTTATGAGCGAGTGCAAGTATTTAGCCGGTCAAATACACAAGTGTCTCTCCAGCTATCTGAGATTGTCTTTATTGAGCAGCTGAGCTGGAGGAGGACGCGATCACCATTAGCATCATGTTCACACTCCTCCGCTCTCTGCAGCTTTAACCCTGTAAATAGCTCCAGCTGAGAAGGGAAATGTTCCGGACATGCCAGCTGAGAGACTAGATATATATGCCCCTCTTCAGGATATAGCTTGAATATCCAGAGGCTAATTACCGGATTCAAATCAATCCTACTTTTGACTGAAGCCGTCTGAACACAATTGGGAATCTACTGGCGGTATAATCACCTGGCAAGCTTCATGCAAGAGATTATTTTAGCATTTTCGGAGAAATGAAGAGTGTGCTCCAGTTGCAGTTTTCCTGAAGGGATAGTTGATAGAATGAAAATATGCTGTTCATTTAGGCAATCCCACATTTTTTCTTCAGTAGAAATGTGAAAAAGATTTAGCTGAAACCATAGTACTTGGTGATAATGCAAGCTCGCGCTCCAGACTGCCATAAACACGGTCAGGAGCGTTTGCTGTGGCTGTGGATTACAGCTAATAATGTTCAGTTCTACTTAAAAAAAAACACACCAACATCTTGGATGGCCTGATGTCAAATTTTCCATTTGTTTTCTCGACCCCTTTAAGATCTATTCATATGTAACAAGTTATACTGTAGGTTTAACAGTTTCACAGAGATACACGATTAATAAGTGACTGTACTGAGTCTGAACTGAACATGTTTCATGATGCATGCACTAATGGTTCTTAAAGGGGTGATGAACTGAGAAATCAAATTTTCCTTGAGCTTTTGACATCTAAGAGGTCATCATATTATAAGAATATCCTGTAAGTTTCAGAACTGAAAACGTCCTTGTTAGTCCAATAAAAGCTTTTATTGACACAGCCTCTAAAAACGACTCGTTTTTAAAAGTGGGGAGCTATGACGACAAAGAGGATAAAACACCACCCCCACAGAAGATGATCAACGCCTGCTTCACCACGGCAGGTTTAGCCCCGCCCACCGATTCGCGCATTACACACATAAGTATCATACATGTACATGCTTACCTCGTGATGACAAACTGGATCGCTACCGAGCAATACAAAATATTTTGCAGTGCCTGGTTGTGCAAGACAGTCGCTGCGTAAGCTTCCTGTGGATTCCAATAGGACTGCATGGATAAAATGTATTTTTAATGACGTTCCAGCTGATGAGGTAAAACATCGTCGTCTGTTCGCTTCATTTCACTGAGGATTGTTTTGTCAACAAGACTGGATTTGCAGACCGATTAAGAGTAAAGAACGGTGCTGTGCCGTCTATATTGGATCTGACAGGAATATTGTGCAACACACGGACTCTGGGTCGAACATGTATGGGCGAATCCGGTTGCCATTTTACAACATTGGACGTTTTCCCCCACGTACACCGACGGGTGAGTTAAACTCATTATAATATGCAAAACTGTTCTCCACTCGCAGCAGTGGGCGTTTACTTCCAAGTCTTCAGTGCGACACGCCCATAAAAACCGACTGTTTTTTAGGAAGGCTCACAACCAGGGTACAAAATAGCCTATTACTTGTTCATTTTGATGTTTTTGAATGCAAAAACCAAGCGAACGTTATAAGTTGACCTCAGACAACAATATAATAACATTTAAAAAGCCAGTTCATGACCCCTTTAAAAGCCGAGTCGGTTCACAGAATCAAACCAAACCGAACTTTAGTTCCAGGTTGATGACATAAAATGTAGCACTCATGCTCGTAGCACAGCAGAAATGAGCCAGCAAGCATGTCCAAATGGGTTATTGAACCAAAAAAACAAAAAACTAGATGCAAATAACAGACGCAAAAATAACTGAATATAGGGATTAAACAACGTATTCTCATCCTAGGGTATCATATAGTGACGCTTTTGACATTTTGTCTAAATCCAACGCACATGGCACCCTTTAGCGTCAATATAACACGCACAGAGTTTGTTCGGTTATGGGTAGGTTTAGGTCTGAGGTAGGGTTAGGGTTAGACCACTAGGAGGCGCCTTCTGGCCCTTATATATCTGCGTCTCATATTGACGCTAAAGGGTGCCATGTGCGTTGGATGTAGACGAAATGTCAAAAGCGTCAGTATATGACGCCTTGGAATGAGACCGGGCTGGAATTAAAAGGATTACCTCAGCAAAGAACCGGCTCATTTGGGTTGGACATGACCGAAAATCTGACTCTGCCTGAATTTGTTTCGTTCATTTCGAACCGGTTCTTCGGTTCAATAACCCATCTGGACGTGCTTATTGGCTCATTCTGTGCTGCACAATGAGCGTGAGTGTCTTGCGTCATCACCCTGGAACTAAAGCTCGATTCAGTTCAATTCCGTGAACCACCTCGACTGTTTACCGGCTTATATGATTTGTTCAAAAATCGAACACCACTACAGAGATCCCAATCCCGTCTGAATCAACACAGATTCAGATATCCAACACCGATTTACATAGATATCCTGTGTTAATAGTTGGAACTCAAATGTGTTTAATACCTTCGCTGTTGACGCAGCGGACCTGTGGAATCTGAGTTCCCTCTCCGCAGTCCATGTCTTCTTCAGGGATGCACTCCTCTAGCTTGATCAGCTGCCAGGTAAAACAGCTGGGATCATCGCACGGGATGGCCTCCACCAGGTGAGGACAGTTCCCCTCGCCACCCGTGGGGTCATTAGTGATTGTGCGTCGTCTGAACTTGAAACCTGCAAATAAACATGAAATAAACTATTAATTGTCTCTATCCCCAGTGGCATTTAGTCACACTTTAAAATGGCATTAAATTAGCACAAATTATCAAACTAATATTAGATGTTTTCCCCAATTCAAATGTAAAACAAATGTGTTACCTTCATCTAATGTGGTTTTTGTGAGATTCACATGTAAGCTCTAGTACCAAGGTCTACCTTTTGCGGTTATACTCAAGTTTATCTTTGTGCTTCGGGTATGTACTGTTCTTATCAAAATTTTAAGACATTTTTGATCCATAAATGCTGCAGATATGCTGCAATGCAGCATCCTGGACCAATAATATAAGATAATGGGGACATCAAAAGGAAATATTGTATTCTGGCTCTATCCAAGTTTCCCAGTAAGTCAGTTTTCAGCAAAATAGCTCAGTAAAAATTTCGTCTCAGCATTTGAACATTTAACATATAACTATTGTTATTGCTTCAGCCATGTTTACCTTTCTTCACGACCCGTTCCTCGCAATTCTCAAAGGTGCAGAGCCCCCAGGCGCCCCACGGGGACAGTTCACACTCCACAGGGCACGGGATGTGACACAGTTGCGTGGTACTTGGAGACGTTCCCTTGCAGAGCCGAACGTCTACGGGTTGTGATGCTATAATGCATATAAACACACGCATTAAAACACTGCAATAAGACTCTCACATGGAGACGACACATGGAGTACAATTAGGTTTATGTAACTGCAGGAAACAACAAATGGCAACATTTAACACGCTCCGAAGAATCTCCATTCCCAGTTGCATCACAGCAAAGGAAAAACAGAAGAAAACCAGAATCTCCACAGATCTGACCACAATTTGAATGCACATGATTTTTGTTTATTAAATATTTTGACTAAATTGATCTTATTTCCTGTTATCAACCATCTTAAAAAAATAATAAATGATGAAATGAAATTAATAAAATAATTATGAAAAAAGAAGAAGAAAATTAATAATACAGGCAAAACCATTTTGAGATTTGGGCCTATTTGGTTTTTCATAGAGGTTTTTTTTTTTTTTTTCAGACCAGTGGAAAGAAAACATCCAAAATAGACTTTATTTTAAATAAAGCGTTTATTTAATTGCACTTTAACTATAGATTATGCATTTTTAACCAATTAATTCATTCAATCATTAGATGGATGGATGGATGGACGGATGGATGGATGGATATAATGGATGGACGGATAGGTGGACGGATGGATGGATGGATGGATGAATGGATGGACGGATGTACGGACGGAGGGATGGATGGATTTGATAGACGGATAGATGGATATGATGGATGGATGGATGGATAGATAGATGGACGGATGGATGGATAGATGGACGGATGGATGGATATGATGGATGGATGGATGGACGGATGGATGGATAGATGGACGGATGGATGGATAGATGGATGGATGGATGGATATGATGGACAGATGGATGGATAGATAGATGAATATGATGGATTTGATGGACGGATGGATGGATATGATGGATGGATGGATGGATGGATGGAAAGATAGATGAATATGATGGATTTGATGGACGGATGGATGGATATGATGGATGAATGGATGGATGGATAGATGGACGGACGGATAGATAGATAGATAGATGGACGGATGGATGGATATGATGGACGGATGGATGGATAGATAGATGAATATGATGGATTTGATGGACGGATGGATGGATATGATGGATGGATGGATAGATGGACGGATGGATGGATATGATGGATGGATGGATAGATGGACGGATGGATGGATAGATAGATGGACGGATGGATATGATGGACGGATGGATGGATAGATAGATGAATATGATGGATTTGATGGACAGATGGATGGATATGATGGATGGATGGATGGATAGATAGATGAATATGATGGATGGATGGACGGACGGATGAAAATGAATGTAGACAATGAACAAACTATGTAAATCCTTTCTGGACTCAATATGCATGAAACTATAAAATCCAAACTCAAAAACAGAAACAAGAGTGATACATTAATGATTTAACACAGGATTTTCCTGTCGGCTTGATGGGTGACAGGTGACATGACTGCTGCGTTTGCATCAAAGCAAGGTAAACTCTTATCATGGAGCTCTCTCATACTGATATGTGGTGAGTTCTGCTCTCTAGAGACTTCCAAAACAAAATGTTCACAGAAATGTGCACAGATTGTGAACTAAATAGTACAAGAAGATTGACTGCGCCACAGACCTCCAAAAAAATTGATTGAACTGGAAACCGAGCATGGGGAATAACAGTACTCCATTCAACTGTTCTAGTGCCGCATGTTCCCGAAATTAACGGAGAGACAGATTTCAGTGTAATGTCATCTGAGTTAGCATAACACTGCACAGGTTGTCCTTGTTTACGTGCCAGATGGTCTAGAGTTTAGACCTTCTGTGCAAACTTTCTGTCTAATCCAAATTTGTGGTCTTGTGCCTGCTTTGACAAACCCAGGCGGACAGGCTTAGCTCCAAGCATGGGAATGATTTGGTCAATGTTTGAAAATAGATGAAAAACCTAAGGTGGCCTTGTTATTTCTTGCTATACACTAAAATACAAAAGTTTGGGGTTGGTAAGATTGAAAAGTAGTATCATATGCTCACCAATGCTGCATTTATATTCTCAATGATATTATTGACATATCAATAAAATATTATTACAGTTTAAAATAACTGTGTTGTATTTAAATATATAAATTTACAAATATCTTTATTTTTACTGTTGTCCTTGCTGAATAAAACATATTATTGTACCCAAATTATTGATATGGCTTTGCCCCATGTTATAAAGCCCATGAAATCAAACGTAGAATGGTCTAATTTCTTTCTTTCTTTTTTTTTTTTTTTTGAGAGTGTAAAGTAAGAACCTGTAAGGACAGCCATCACAAATCAATCTCTGTCACTCGTCTGGTGCCCAAAGGAGAGCGTTGACTAAAACACAGTGTTGCATCAGTATCTACGCTTGTAATGAGCTCTCCATGGACACAAAGACTAACAAAAATACAGAAAGTAAACACACTATGCAAACAAAATATGTATCCATGCCTCAGGCAAAGAGATGTGTTAAAAAAAAAGACAATTTTTTCAAATAAAGAAAGTAATCACGACACAATCAAGTGTTGGTATACTTTCAAAACAACTTTGGTACACTTACATTCAGTTGAAAAATACCTAAAATATTCATTTAAAGGTGTTAAAAATCTTACCTGAGATCTCAAAGGAGATAGACAGGAGAGGAGGGACACTAGGCGTCTGGCCATTTGGAGACTGACCTTCTACAAAACACACAAACACCAACTCTAGCGAACTACTTCTAATAAGCATTATTCAAGGGACAAAAACAAATATTATCACTATGTGCTCTATACTGTGACTATATACAGAATGCAAGGTATAAGGTGGTAAACTTTAACTATCCTGCGCTGTGACATCAAATAGGGTAATGTAAGCCCATTCAACCTTTTAAGAACCCTCAAAAACAAATACAATAAAATTATATACTTATAATGACAATGAACAGCCACTTTTGAAATGTCATCAAAAACATTTACGTTTTTAGCAGCATAAAGGCATCAAAATAAAGATCTGTCATCCGGATGGACTAGGTTGTACAATGTCCATCATGCTTTACTCTTACCTGTCGGTAAAATATTAAACACTCTTGTTTTTTCCATTATATTATCACTCACACCTCTCTGTCGAGTTTCAAATTATCTCGATTTTCTTCATGAAATGCAATAGACCAGACAACTTACTTTTATATCTGTCAGAACAACAGAAAGCATTGTGAATTATCTGTCAATTTTTGTCCATTTGGCAAGTGATGGAGAAATATTCAGTTGAAGCAAACCCCGGTTATGCCATTTACCAACAGTACCAAATTGTCCATGCCATTCTTCTTGGTTTGTTTATTTGTTTTGTTTGTTTAGTACCTTGAATGCAGTTTATTCAAGGTACTAAGGCATCGCATTGACTTTCATTCAGACAGTAAATTTCTAATATGGAATCAAATGGAGCTTTCTGTAAAACAGCTTTGAAACGATGTGCATTGTGAAAAGCGCTATACAAATACATGCGAATTGAATCGAACTAAAATATTTTAAATATTTAACTAAATATTCACTTATGGCATCATATGAAACTTTTAAGGGTTCCTTTATTAAATCAAATTATAAGAAAAGTTCTCATGCGTCACTCTTGATTTTAAGACAGTGAGGCCACCTGAGGGAAATAACGTTCTGTTCGTGCTACAAGTGCAATGTTGTATTCTTAGAAGAAAATGTAAATGAGCATCACTGTTCCAGATAGGTTTGATGAAGGTTTCATCACATCAAAGAATCTTGAATCTGACAACACCCTCCCAGGGCGAGAACATCATGACTCCATCAGCTCCAGCACATTTTCCCTTTAACTTTCTGCAGCGTCTGCGTTCATGTATCTGCTGTCAGCGGCACAGATTACCCCCCAGTGAAGCCAGACATCTCCTGCACCACGCTGATAAGGACACAGATTTCCCAGCATACGCAGCTCCACCAGTGGCCTGTTTTAATAGCGGTTCTTTAACCAGAGCTTTTCATGCAGTCAGCGCTCGTCTGCTCTAATGTGCGGGGACATGTGCGTTACGATAAGTTTCAATGTGCTCACCATACAGTTCTGAGCATCAAAAGAGCGAGCAGGAGGGAGAGATAAAAAAAAGGTATTTTCTATGAAGATGGGTGGGCCAATAATCAAGTGATGGCATGTGTGTGTCTGTGTGTGTGTGCGTAGAGCATGCAAAGAAATGCTGATGCAATATATACAGCAGAGTAAGAGATTTCCACACATACATGCATGTGGGAGATGGGCAGAGAAGGTAGGGAAAGAGAAAGATCATAAAGGAGAGATCCATGTACTCTATTGTAGTATTTACATTGTTCTTAGAGGAATTTTTAAAAATAAAATGTAAATAATAATAGTAATTTTACTAATGACTTATTATTTGAGGACTCTTAAAGGGAAGGAAGGGAGGAATGAAGGAAGGAAGGAAGGAAGGAAGGGAGAAAGGGAGGAAGGGAGGGAGGAAGGAGGGAAGGAAGGAAGTAAGGGAGGAGAGAATTAGGGAGGGGGAAAAGAAGGAAGGAAGGACGGAAGGAGAAAGGAAGGAAGGTAGAGAGGGAGGAAAGAAGGAAGGGATGGAGGAAGGAAAGAGGGAAGGAAGTAAGGACGGGAGAAAGGAAGGAAGTAAGGGAGGGAGAAAGGAATGAGGGAGAAAGGAATAAGGGAAGGAAGGAAGTAAGGGAGAAAGGAAGGAAGTAAGGTAGGGAGAAAGGAAGGGAGAAAGGAAGGAAGGAAGGAGGGAGGGAAGGAACGAAGGAAGGACGGAAGGGAGGAAGGAAGGGATGGAGAAAGGAAGGGAAGAAGGAAGGGAGGAGGGAAGGAAGTAAGGAGGAAGGGAGGAAGGAAGGAAAGGGAAGGGAGGAAGGAAGGAGGGAAGGAAGTAAGGAGGAAGGGAGGAAGGAAGGAAGGGGGAATGGAGGAAGGAAGGGAGGGGGAAGGGAGGAAGGACGGAAGGGATGGAGAAAGGAAGGGAGGAAGGAAGTAAGGAGGAAGGGAGGAAGGAAGGAAGGGGAAGGGAGGAAGGAAGGAAGGGATGGAGAAAGGAAGGGAGGAAGGAAGGGAGGAGGGAAGGAAGTAAGGAGGAAGGGAGGAAGGAAGGAAGGGGAAGGGAGGAAGGAAGGAAGGGATGGAGAAAGGAAGGGAGGAAGGAAGGGAGGAGGGAAGGAAGTAAGGAGGAAGGGAGGAAGGAAGGGAGGAGGGAAGGAAGTAAGGAGGAAGGGAGGAAGGGAGGAAGGGGGAAGGGAGGAAGGAAGGAAGGGATGGAGAAAGGAAGGGAGGAAGGAAGGGAGGAGGGAAGGAAGTAAGGAGGAAGGGAGGAAGGAAGGGAGGAGGGAAGGAAGTAAGGAGGAAGGGAGGAAGGGAGGAAGGGGGAAGGGAGGAAGGAAGGAAGGGATGGAGAAAGGAAGGGAGGAAGGGAGGAGGGAAGGAAGTAAGGAGGAAGGGAGGAAGGAAGGGAGGAGGGAAGGAAGTAAGGAGGAAGGGAGGAAGGGAGGAAGGGGGAAGGGAGGAAGGAAGGAAGGAAGCGGTGGAGAAAGGAAGGGAGGAAGGAAGGAAGGAGGGAAGGAAGTAAGGAGGAAGGGAGGAAGGAAGGAAGGGGAAGGGAGGATGGAAGGAAGGGATGGAGAAAGGAAGGGAGGAAGGAAGGGAGGAGGGAAGGAAGTAAGGAGGAAGGGAGGAAGGAAGGGAGGAGGGAAGGAAGTAAGGAGGAAGGGAGGAAGGGAGGAAGGGGGAAGGGAGGAAGGAAGGAAGGAAGGGGTGGAGAAAGGAAGGGAGGAAGGAAGGAAGGAGGGAAGGAAGTAAGGAGGAAGGGAGGAAGGAAGGAAGAAAGGAAGGAAGGAAACTTATAAATAGTCGCTTATGGAGTCAAATGGAACCTATAAAGATTCTGTAATGGATTCATAAAAGCTTTGTCAAAAATGGTATCTTTTTTTAATTGATGCCATGAACACATCTTTATATCACAAAATTGAATGTTATTTGGGAGATGTTTTGCTAGTGGGCACATTTTGGAGGACTCTTAAAAGCCTGAAGTAAATAAATATAATTATTATTATAATAAAATCAATATGATTATTCTGCTCACAGCTCAGGATAGTCAGTCTTCACGGTTTGGGACTGAACACATTCTCAAAAAGAAAAATTTGCATGTCTGAAAAATGGCATACTTCTGTAATTAAACATTGTCTAAATAGAAGCCTGTACCTTGTTTGCCTGTGTTGTTATTGGTGTAGCTGAGCAGTTCTGCATTGGTCTGGACGCAGTACACTTCCCTGCTCTGCACACCTCCACCACACAGTCCAGTCTGATTCCCCCGCCGCCGGTCCTGCTGACTGAGCAGCGCGTCAACTCGGCACTCACTCCATTCTGTGCTCCGCCACGCATACCTAAAATAAAACAAAAACAAACTATTAAAAACTTGAATCCTTGGCCCTTTACTTAAATAAGTTTGAGATGAAGCAGTAAAATAAACAAAAAAGTAAAATAAAAATCAAGCTAAATAAAAAAATAAACTAATAAAAATGACAAACATGAATTACAAAATAAGGTGAATTTAAAATATGAATAAACTTGAATTTAAGATGAATTAGCCACACCCCAGAGGAAGTTGAATTGGAATGACAGAAAGGGGGGATTCACTTAATAACAATTAAAAGAAAGTCAACATAGAAAATACATTTTTTCCCACCCCGGTCCACAAAAGTCTATGTATCGCTCTTACTCTCTGTTAGAGCTATAGACCTTCAAACTTCAACCCTGCTCTTTAACAAACACTTCTAATTACCATCATATGCACTCAAATGATTTTATTTGTAATTCCTTAAACTGAAATTCATCAAGCAATGCTGTATCCTATTTGCCTGCCACAAAATGTCAAATTTATTTGGAATATAAAAGGCATTTTGAATGGCACACAACCCCTGAAATCTCGGTAACTGGGATCTTTTATAATCTGAGAAGCAGAAGAACCTCCATTCGACCTCCATCTAATCCTATTGCTGTCCTGAAGAAGAAGAAAAAAATGAGATATTAAAGAGATTCTCTTTATTACTTTCATAATAGTGCGAAACAGAATTGAGAAAACTCCATTATCTTTTCAAGCTGCCTATTCACAGTACGTGGGAGACTGAGAAAGTGCCGTGTGCCCTGTGACGACGTGCCAGTGTGTGCCATCTGTGAGAGAACCAGACTAGAGCAGCGTCACCAAGGTCTTAAGACCACTTCCATTTGTCAGTGCATCTCTCTTGGCTCGGGACCACAGACCGGCCCCGTCTCCATATGCTCATGCTGACTCTCACCGGCAGAGCTGGGGTCAACCGTCTCCCGACAGGACCTCTTGCTCCACGCCGGCACATCTCCATAAGGAGCTGAAAGCATGAGACGTGACTGCTAATTTTTAGTGCTTCTTTCATGAACATGCCCGTAGGAGAGAAAAATCCCACGTGAGATCTCTTTAATAACTCAATTGCTTCTCCTTGACAGCAGAGATTAAATTGATTGCAAATTAGCTTAACATAATATTTTTCAGTTACACACTTAGATTCGCCTACAGAGATGACTAATATCCCTATGAACTGTGCTCGGATTTGCCAAGATGCCAAAGTCATGGATTTTAAAGGGGTCCTATTATGCTTTTTTTCCTAACTTTAGTTAGTGTGTAATGTTGCTATTTGAGCATAAAAAAAAAGATCTGCAAGGTTACAAAGCTCAAAGTCCACTCCAAAAGGAGACATTTCATTAAACAGAATCCCCTTTTCAAGAGCTACAACGAACCACTCGGTTGGACTACAACGCTTTCTTTCAGTTCTTGTGAAGTCAAAATGTTATGGAAGCTTGTTTCCGCCACTGAATATAAAAATAAAATAAATAATTGTGACTTTTTATCTCACAATGACTTTTTTTCTTACAATTGCGAGTTTATATCTCGCAATTGTGAGATAAAAAGTCAGAATTGCGTGATATAAAGTCGCAATTGCGTGTTATAAAGTCAGAATTGTGAGATATAAAGTCAGAATTGTGTGATATAAAGTCAGAATTGCGAGATATAAAGTCAGAATTGGGTGATATAAAGTCGCAATTGCGTGTTATAAAGTCAGAATTGTGAGATATAAAGTCAGAATTGTGTGATATAAAGTCAGAATTGGGTGATATAAAGTCGCAATTCTGAGAAAAAAAGACAGAAGTGCGACTTTTTATTTCACAATTCTGACTCTTTTTCTCACAATTGCGAGTTTACATCTCACAATTCTGACTTTATAACACATAATTGCGAGGTTACATTTCGAAATTCTGACATCTTTTCTGAGAATTGTGAGATTTAAACTCGCAATTGCGAGTTATCAGGCCAATTCTAAGGGGAAAAAATACTTTTTTACCCCTCAGAATAGTTTAAATCTCACAATTCTGACTTTATATCATGCATTTCTGACTTTATAACACGCAATTGCGACTTTGTATCTAGCAATTCTGACTTTATAACTCGCAATTCTTACTTTATATCTCGAATTGTGACTTTATATCACGCAATTCTGACTTCATATCTCGCAATTTTGACTTCATAACTCACAATTCTGACTTTATATCTCGCAATTCTGACTTTCCATCTTGCAATTCTGAGAAATAATGTCAGACTTGCGAGAAGTAAACTCACAATTGTGAGACAAAAAGTCAGAATTGTGAGATAAAAAGTCGCAATTACCTTTTATATTTTTCATTCTATGGCGGAAACAAGCTTCCATATAATGTTCCTCATAAGTCAGTTCGGATATTTCATTTCCGAAGTGCCACGATACTTATAAGTAATGTACTAAAACATTGTCAGGTTCATGTTCATCTCTTTCAGATATGTTTATGGTTAAGTTTAAGTGGTACGTCGTTTTCAAACACGATACACCATCCCCCTTTTAGCGACATTCACCGTACATTTAAATTCAGAACTGCCACAATATGTACAACCAACTCAATAAAACGTTGCCAAATCCATATTTATCCATTTCAGATTTAACTTTGAAAGTATTGCAAAATGTGCAAGATGCAACGTAATGTCATTTTGGAGAAGTGTTGCCAAAGGCATGTTTTTCCAATGCGCCTAGGCTGCAAAACATGAGATAAAAACATTTTTCTGAAGCGGCCAAGCCATTTTAGCTTGCCTCAACAAGTGTTTGAGCTCTTTTATCATGCGTTTCACAGACTCTGCATCACAAGTGCAATGCTGAGCCACTGGGTAAGTTTACTATGTTAGAAAAGACATACATATGGAGCTGGTTATGTGATGTGAAAGTCAAAAATGTATTAGTTTACAAATCAAGTGTTATACTGTGTAAGGAACCGAACAAAAATCAGTCTTTATGTATCAATGATCTGTCCCTGGCCTGTAATCATCATTTGTGAGAAAAATAATACAAGTTGTTGATGTTTTACTGTCATGTTCATTCCAGCTGTAAACTGCAGTGAATTGCAAAAATGTAGGACCTACATTGTAGGTAGAGCCATGAGTTTTAAATGAGCCAATGTTGTTCATTTTATTGATCTGTATTTTTGCTGTACATCAATAATTGTCTCATACTCTGATTCTCTGACGTCTTGAAACCTCAATGACAGGCTTACTAGGAACCGCATTAAATCTTTTGAGGTTTGAAATAGCAACTCCAGCAACATTGTTTCCTTCAGGTTGACACAAAATGAGACATGACAAGATGACATCAATATGTTGCTGTATATCACATCATATTATCACTCCAATCGCTTTCATTTTTCACAGACACAAAACCATCTTAATGAAAACCTTTGATCCCGAGCAGTGATAAGAGAGCACACTGATGCTGGATGTCATGTCTAAATAAGAAAGTGTTACATCTGCAATTCAAAAGCACTCGATCATATTGACTGTTTGAAATCATGCATGCAGATATCACAGGCTCAACAATATGGATTTTTTTCCCTGCTGACCCTGTTGAGCCAATAGTAGGTCTTTTAATCCCCTGCCAAAATTTTTACTGACCCCGCGGCAAGAATGAATAACAGAATAGCATATCGATATTTTTATAACAGTCCATCTTTGCATATGCCATACGTTTCTAGCAAAAGCTGTGTTTTTTTACAGAAAAAAAAAAACTAGTCGACAAACTGCTTTTGCTGGAGACTGCAGTCAAATGCAAAGATGGACAGGTGTAAAACATATATTATGAAATATAATTTATTTCTGAGATGCAAAGCTGAATATTCAGCATCATTACTCCAGTCTTCAGTGTCACATGATCCTTCAGAAATCATTCTAATATGCTACTCAAGAGACATTTCTTATCATTATCAATGTTGAAAACAGTTGTGATGCTTCATATCTTTGTGGGAACCATATTTCATGGTTCTTTGATAAATAGAAAATTCAAAAGAACAGCATGTATTTGATATAGAAATCTTTTGTGACATTCTGAATGTATTTGCTGTTACTTTTGATCACTCTTGCCGAATATTTTAAGTATTTTAAAATAATTAATGCCCCCAACTTTTGAACAGTAAATATGTATCACTTATATTATACACTCACCTAAAGGATTATTAGGAACACCTGTTCAATTTTTCAGAGGTCAGAGGAGAATGGGCCGACTGATTCAAGCTGATAGAAGAGCAACTTTGACTGAAATAACCACTCGTTACAACCGAGGTATACAGCAAAGCATTTGTGAAGCCACAACACACACGACCTTGAGGCGGATGGGCTACAACAGCAGAAGACCCCACCGGGTACCACTCATCTCTTCTACAAATAGGAAAAAGAGGCTACAATTTGCAAGAGCTCACCAAAATTGAAAAGTTGAAGACTGGAAAAATGTTGCCTGCTCTGATGAGTCTCGATTTCTGTTGAGACATTCAGATGGTAAAGTCAGAATTTGGCGTAAACAGAATGAGAACATGGATCCATCATGCCTTGTTACCACTGTGCAGGCTGGTGGTGGTGGTGGTGTAATGGTGTGCGGGATGTTTCTTGGCACACTTTAGGCCCCTTAGTGCCAATTGGGCATCGTTTAAATGCCACGGCCTACCTGAGCATTGTTTCTGACCGTGTCTGTACCTTTATGGCCACCATGTACCCATCCTCTGATGGCTACTTCCAGCAGGATAATGCACCATGTCACAAAGCTCGAATCATTTCAAATTGCTTTCTTGAACATGAAAATGAGTTCACTGTGCTCAAACACAGTATTGGTGTTCCTAATAACCCTTTAGGTGAGAGTACATATAATAGTAGAAAAGTTTGCATGCTGTGTCTAATTGGTATTGATTTCACTGTACTTTGTGTTTACAATGAAACGACAGCACCAAAAACCACTTATTACGCCTCACTTTTCAATACACTATCTAGTACATCATGAGAAACATCCAACCAGGGACTTTGCAAGGCTTGAAAACATATACATGATCAACAAACGCAAAATGTAGTGAGGACACGGGTCTAGCATGTCCGTGGTACTTACATGGCGCAGGGTGGCACCCCGTTCCCTTCAGGTTCACAAGACTGACTTTCCTCCAGGTCGGGGCACTCGGACCCTCCTCCAGTAGGAAGCCGGACCAGCTGTCTGCTGCGGGAGCGTGTGCCCCGAGGAACACTGGAGTCCGAGCAGGTCTTGGAGCACACGCCCCACTTGCTCCATTCACTGACCACACAGTCTTTAGGCATCAGGCAGGACTGGTAGGTCTCCGGAAGACTCCAGTGAGGACACTGGCTGATACAGGACAGAGGGATAGAAAGACTGGTCAGTCAAAACGACAAGATAATCATTATTTTACAGTTAACACCATGTCTTTATGAGAGTGATATGTGTCACGATGGCTTGGGTTTTGTTTGTGTTCATGTCTTTCATTTAGAAATTCTCATAGGTTCCTGCTTGTGTCATGTGATTCCTTCCCCATGTGATCATGTCTTGTACTGTTCTGTGTTCTGATTGGTTGATTGTTCACAGGTGTTTCTTGTTAGTCATTAGTTTTTGTGTATATATAGCCCTCATGTTATAGCTTTGTCCGTGTACCCACTGTTGTTTCGGTTTAGTTCAGTTCAAGTCTTTGTTTAGTTTGTATTCAGTTCACATTTATGTTAAATAAACTGCACTTGGGTTCTACACAAGGTGCCTCAGTGGACTTTCATTGCAATATAAGTCTAAACTATATTTATGTATTATATATTTATACTATAATTAAATTAAGAAAAATATAAATATTATAATATACATATTTTTTAATATTTTTAACATATTTTATCATATACATATGTTTTAATTTTTTTATTTTTAACATATGTATAATATACATATTTTTAAATTTTAGATATAATAATAAAATGTTAGAAAAAAAATCTAGTTAAATTGAGTACAATTACAAAAATCAAACATGATAATATAAATATCATTAAATATGATAAATAATTATTTTATTTTATTAAAACATTATTAGTATTTTATTATAAAATAAAATGCTATAACCTGAAAATGGTCAGCTTTCTTCTTGGTAGAATAGATGATTGAATTTTAAAGCTTACATGAGTTTAATATTATCCCATGCATTGTTGAAATGTTCAAAGAAAAATGTGATGTATGGCAACTTTTATAATGTACAGTATCTTTGTACCTAATAATAATATAAATTATCAAATTAAATAATCACAACACTTTATCTTTGAATACCTTAATGACATGTTTTTGTAACTTAACTCAATTTGCAGTTGAACAACAGCTTTTGTACAGTAAGTGTTTCAGTGGCCGGTAGTTTAACGCTGAGGAGTGTAAATGCAACAGTTTCTCATGGTCTCTTATTATCTCAGTAAGTGTTGCAGCTGACGAGCTATTACAGATAAATACTGCTTCCTTTCCAGCGTGGCTTCATTTAGCAACTGCTCATTTAGGTGCCAAACTCACCTCAGGGCAGCCCGGACTCTTAAACTTCAAAGCTGGACTGTTTTCCACCCACTTTAAACCCTGATTAAGATGTCTCGTAATCTGGCAACATAACGATACCATATTGCAGCACAATAACTTTTCCTGAGGTATAAAATGGACAGTAGCCACAGGTAAACTGTATTTTTGGCAGAAATGGAGTGTGCCAGTCTGTTGATGGAATAGCGACTATTAGAGCCCGACCGATAAAGGATTTTAAAGACCGATACCGATACAAATATTTTTGGGTTTGAAAATCCGATATTCCGATATATCGGCCGATATTTTATTTATTTATTTATTTTAAACTGGACATGATAGTCACAAATTTTGTCATGCTTATTTGAGTTAAAGGTGCCAAATGGGATTTTAAATCAAATCATACAACATGTTCCATACCAGATGGGGGCAGTATACCTCCAGAAATACCTCCACGGCCACGCGCTCTCTCATGTCTTCAAACAATATGGGCGAGTGCTGTGTTGCTCTGTCTCCCTCGTGCATATTAATCAAATCAATTGACGCGATAGTAAAAGGTTGGAAGACCGCAGTTTCACGTGGAGCATTTGGAGATTTTCAGAGATTAGAGACTTAATGAACAACATCTCAATACTAAATTATAAGGGCCGTCTCATAGACAAGTCGGTGCATTTCGACGATATGGGAAAATTAAAGCCCAGGCTATTATTTCTAGTTTTATGATATTCGATTTGTTCATATTACATTTTTATCATTAGTTTGAATTAATTTGACAGACAGCATTACCTGATGTGGACCAAGCTAGCGTCTTTCAGAGCTGCCAACTCTCACAACACTTTTCACACACTTTCACGCCACACATCAATTTTGTCATGCACAGAAAAGGACACGGAGACCGATGTCAGCTCTCAGATTCTGTTCATTTTATTACGCAATTCAAACAATAAATACAGTATTGGCACTTTACACGACAGATCCCTAGCGCACGTGAACCGATCATCTCTACTAGCTAATGGTAAAAGAACACGAACACTGTTGAAAGATACAGCATGCTACAACTTACCAAAATGTATTCCTCATGCATAATATCGACCAATCATTTTTTTTTAACTCTTCCCTGAACTGAAATGTAGTAGTGGGCTGTATTTTCCACACGACTGACGTCAGGTTCAAGTACACACAAGCTGGCGCGAGCGCGACTTACTCGTGTACTGCAGTTTGGCTGGTGGTAACGTTGCCCGCCCGCATACCGCCTCCCATGGTCGAAACTGGTATTACGACACCTAACGGGCCGGGGCTAGTAATTTAGCATGCTAATTCAGGTTAATATCTCGGCAGCACTATAACTTGTCAGTTTTTTAATGACATCATCAACCTTATTTCTTCTCAATCTTTTGATGCGTGTTGCTCATTTTTGGGATATTTTAACCTCAATTTTTACAGATGGCACCTTTAAGAGAACTGATGGGGATGTTCTTTTAATTGTTATTCAAGCAATATATGTATCGTGACCAACTCAACGAGTGTTGTCAACAGGAACCGTGTAGAGTGCCCTCTGGTGGACAAACTATATAACTCCAACACTCATGACATGGTTCAAGTGTGTTTCGTCCGTTTTTATTTTATTTTTGAAATATTCATTTATCGGCCATTATAACTGCCGATACCGATAGTTTGGAAAATGCCTAATATCGGCCGATAATATCGGTCTGCCGATATATCGGTCTGGCTATAGCGACTATGGGCTACTGCCAAAATTGTGACTAGGACTGGGCAAAAACAAATTATTAGCACAAGGAAGAATAAGATCTATTCACCAGCATTGCAGCAGAACCAGTCCAGGACAGTTTAAAACAACACACAAGCTCACTTGAAGACAACAGTTCAACATATTTTTTTGTGTGTGTGTGTGTGTGTGTAATGTCTGTGATGTTTTGCTGTTTTGTGAGGTTGAAGCTACTTAAATTGCCCTGTAAAGGGACAAATAAAGATTTTACTACTACTACTATATTAAACTGAAAATAGCCTTAAATAATGTAAAGTTACTGTACCAGCACACATCAAGCTGTTTGAACGAACAGTACCTGCTTATAAAACAATCAGCCACTGATTGAAACCAGCCGATAACAAAGAATTTTCTTGAGTGTAAAATTGGTATCAAACTGTGTTGCTCTGCTGAAATGCGCATTGCTGCACTTCCCAATATTACTAACATGCATTGTGTTTAAGCACAGGGTAGCACATTTTGGTGAGCTTTTGTTTACAGCTTGTTGATAGAATGAGGACGCCAACATTTCCATTTAAATGAGAATGATGTTTCTCCTGTCCTTTAATGCAAGAATAACTCAATTGTGGGAATTCAGGAGAACCTCAGTGCAGCAGCAGGAGTATTATGAAGAGGTCCATCAAATCCTAAATAAAATTAGCAGGAAATTCGAAATTGAACAATGGGAGTGCATGCATAAAATTTAGGCAACACTGCACAAAGGTACACTAAGTGTACCTTACATACAGCCATATATATATAACGTATTGAAACATACACTGTAATTTTGGTTTTGCAGGTTGTATATCTGCTTGTTACCCCTTTTTTAACCCAAAACTTAACATATTGTTCCCTTATACCTACACGGAAGTACACTATACTAATTTTGGTTTACTTACGCAGTTGTTTGCGGGTCGTAATATAAAGTATTACCAAACTCATCACAAGAATGACCACACCAGATCCGCACAGTCTAAAAAGATAAGATTTTTTTTAAAACTTAGATTTAAATTGAAACTAATCTGAAGGCTATTCCCAGTTTTGTTCGGACAATAGAAAAAGTTTGACGATCCTTGATGTTGGCCAGTCGATTGTTTCTGTGAACGTAACATTACCTGGAGAAACCTCAGGCAAGAAAACTCTGAATATTTTTCTTTCAAATATCAAAGGCCAAACACTGTACGCCTGAGATACACAACCTTTAAGGCTGCACCAAAACTTTTTAAATAACTACAAAACTCTTGAACATTTAATACTCGTCTGAAAGTGCTGGCACAGACTCCTGCCGTGTCACACAATCTGCTGCTGGGGAATATACAGTTGTCATTTCTACAGTTGAAAATAGACATCAAGCGTGGGAGTACTTTGACAGCACAGCGGAGACCCAGACGAGTCACACAGCCGTCATCCTCTTACTGTCAGTGGTTGACGGAGAACACACACACACACACATACCGGAATCCCTCGCTTTAGGACACATTTAACCGCTATTAGCCTAACCATTCGCACTACAACAAAAGAGATCCAGCTCAAGAGAAAAAGTAATACGTAACAGATTCCCTTTTAACGCAGACATTAAAATGACCAGTGTTGGTTCAATATTAATAGATTAGACATGTAGAATGAGAAAGCCTCAAGCACAATATAAGCGTCTTATAAGAATCGACCACCTATTAGACACCATATAAAATTAATGTGAGGGCCAATGGCATATAAGCCTGTTTCCATGGAAAACTGAATTGTGGTGTAACATCAAGTAATATTTTCTTTTTGACTGTAGTCTTGACTATTGAGTGTTCACAACAACAATTATCAATGAATTATTATTTTAGATAATTAATAATCAACTTTATCAATTCATAAAAAATGTTGTGTGCTGCACCACAACACATTTTCCTACATGAACTAATACAAATAAAATATCTAAAGGAATATTAATAAATAATAATTAAGGAATTACAAACATAGTAAAGGTGTATCTAAGTCTTTTTAGAAATTGCATTTTGAATAGATTCATATGAGTGTTATTATTATTAATATTAATATAAATAATTATAATAATGTATTCAAATAATTCATATCAACAATTATATTGATTAATTCATAAACATCATTAGGTTTTGGGGGAAGTCCCATCATGAGACGTTTAACAACCTGAACGAATGAAAAGCAAATATCAAAATTGAGAAATTAAAAATATGCTCGTCATAAAATAATATTTGTACAATTTAAAAATGGCATGCATTTTTTAAATAAACTAATATTAATGTTGTCTGATTATTTCTTAATATGAATTTATTGCTAATCATTAAGTTTTTTGAAGAGTTACACCACAATATATTTACAATCTGAAAGAATCAATTGAAAATATATAAATAAATAAAAGCATTAATTCAGAAAAAAAAAGCATCAAAAGTCATTGTCATACATTGTTCGAATTGCATTTTAATGTATTTTAAACCAATCAATAAACAGGACCAAAAATGAATATTCTTAACTCATATTTACCAATGCGTCAAATAAATAAATGCTAAAAACAAAAATAAATATTTCACCGGATTTTTTAACCGGATTTCACTTCAATACTTCACAACCTCACTTTTATTCATGTCAAAACAAGTCTACTAGACTTTAAGTCTGATGGGAAAGGCCACTAACCTGAGTGCTACCGTACTTCTGTTTCGATGTACACACACCACTTGCCGAGACTGGTAGCCTACTTCGATATACCAGAGGTCATCCTCCAGTCGAGTCAGCCTGTTGCGGTTCCTTTTGTTCTTGATCAGCTCGCGCATCTCCGGGTCTCTGTTTCCTTTCCTCTCTTTGCCTTTCCTCCGCCGGGCTTGTCGTACGGTGCGAGCAGGGGGGGCAGAGGATGTCGGTGTCAGCGGTGGTGTTGGAGACAAAGAAGGCAGTTTGCACTCGCTCCAGCCGCCCACTCTCAGATTGAACACCGTCTCTCTGCCCTCGCAGGCCCTCGGCGCACACGTCTGGAACTCCGTCAGATTGGGGCAAGAAAGCCCACCGAAAAGCGGCGGCGCCACTATGGAGCGGACGCGGTTCTGCAGGCCCAGCCCGCAGGTCTTGGAGCACGTGGTCCAGGGGGTGAACTCGGTCACCACGCAGTCTTGAGGGCAGGGAATGAGACAGGCCTGTTCCTGCCGGGGTTTGGGCTCAAAGTACTCACAGATGGAGTCGTCGGCCGCCGAGCCGTCCGCTCTGAGCGCACAGTTCACCCCCCGCGTCTGGATGCCCTCTTCGCCCTGCAAGCAAACACCTGCGCGGCCAGTCCGCAGCGATATGGGAACGCACTGGTTCCACGCGCCCCGCCGCCAGTCGTACAGGTCCTTGTGCCAGTCGCACACGCGGAAGCAGCTCTGCTGGTTGGCTGGTCGTAAGGACTGAAGGCAGTTTGTGGGAAGAGTCGTCCAGCCTTCCACATGAGCGCACCACACCGCCCGACTCTGACTCCCTCCTGGCCCGCACTCGCTGCCCATACATCTGCCCCATGGACCTGAGGAAAACACCACATCAGTTACTGCAAAGTCTAAAAGGAAATGCAACATTATGCCGTCTTATAAGATACTTTGCCATAATGCGCTGTGAAGTCGATTCGATATAGTCTGCATTATTGTAAATTTCTGTGATTTGTTTTTGAAAGAAATTTCTTATGCTCACCAAGGTATTTATTAGAACAAAAGTACATAGTAAAACAGTAATATTCTGAACTAAATGAACTGTTTTCTATTTGAATATATTTTGAAATGTATTTTATTCCTGAGATGCGAAGATTATTTTTCAACATCATTACCGCAGTCTTAAATGCAGTGTCGGATTTGCTGCTCAAGAAACATTTCTGATTATTGTCAATGTTGAAAACAGTTGCTTAATATTTTTGTGGATCATGATACATTTCTTTTTTAGGATTATTTCTATTTTGATTTACTTATTAATTTAAAGCTGCGGTCTGTAGTTTTTCCTCTTTGTCGCCATCTCTGTTTGAAATCTGCAATTGCAGTTATTCACGGAATTTTCAACTTTACGTGAGTAGTGCCTCGGCACGGCACAGCGCCTGATGAACACAATGTTTGAGGAATGTCAGTCGCCACGGCGATAATGTCATTCGGAATCACAGATTACTCTTTTTGAAAGTATGACCAACATAAACATTTTCACTGGAAAATGTCATCTGAACAAGTAAGTAACATCCACTTTTGTTCTGACGTACGTTCACACCGCCGCCCTGCCAGCGACACCGTGGAAAGATTCGTGGACGCTCTGATGCTCTGACGTAGAATCTTATAATCTTTTTTAAAACTGTAAATCAATCTGTAATCGCTCTGATTAAATCTAACGATCGCTTATCACATCAAACTGTGCAAATTATACTTTGTTCTCATTGCATGACTACATTTAATGGCCTTCCGATATTTATATTTATGCTTGTTTTCGCATGGGCTGGTTGCAGTCTTTCTGCAGTTTTTCTGTAGCCACTCCGAAATCTTTTACATTTTACAGCGGGTGAGTCTCTAGTTGTCTCTGGTGATTGTCGTTTGAACCTTTCTAGATCCGCCATCTAATTAATAAGTTTAATTATATCAAGTGTTGTGAGAAAAGGCTATAAATTTCCACCTCCAACATCCTCACAAGCAATATAACCTACTAGCCGAGACTCTTCTTTACGTGTACAGATGTGACATAATGACGCAAAGACATGCTCAAATTTCCCACGGAAATCCACCAGCCCTATTTGGGAGTTGGTGCCTTTGTGTGCAACGTTATTAATCATTGGTATCATGAGGTAACAAACTGAGTTTAGATGCTGCTGGATAGTGGGTGGCCAACTAAGTGTTGGGACGGAGGTTTACGCACTTTGAAATTTGAATAGGTTCATTTTTATACCTGACTGATCCTTAAGGTGATAATCTGTGTGTTGGCCCAATTAAACTATTTGGCTGTGAAGCAATTAGAAAGTCAAAATGAGTTCTACCCCTTCTACCCCTGACAGCATGGCGGTAATGAACATCAAATCCTAAATGGAGAACGTAAGGAGAAGCCGCAACGATTTTTGGATTTAATTTTTGGATAACAACAAATGTTACCAAACATACTAAACAGAATTTGATCTTAAAGAATGAATGCTAACGGCGGCTGGAGCTAACATCAGGCATTGACAAGGTTATGCATCTGGATCAATATTTTTATCATGTTCAATTATTGCCACTTGTTAGCAAACTATTTTTCACACTGTTTTTCACAACACACAGCAGAATTAAAATTCACATTTGGGGTTCACCTATTTTTTCTTTTTTAAATATAACATCGTAATGTTGGACCTTAATTACAAATATTTGAAGATTTGATTTGAGAATAAGTAAGTCTATCAAAGTGAGTTTCTAAAATAACCACTTTTCTACTTTTAATCTCAACTGGAGCTTTGTCTATCAGGATTCCCTTTATTCTATCATGGTAACCACAGCTGAAAACAAACCCAAGTTACTGCATTTAAAAGTGTCATTAAATTAATTTCCCCAGCAAAACCTTTCAGAATCCCATCTCTCTTTTTATAGCAGTTGTGTTATTGACCAGTTTTATTGTGGTGATAATAAATGGAATGAAAGCAAATTAAGTTAACAGTTTTGCCCCATGTCTCAAGAATCAGTGGTTTAAAAAAAAAAAAAGGTTAAAACCAAGAATTCAGCGAATACTGACAGCAAAGCAGCATGACAAATAGATATCTATAAAGACAACAAGAACTGTGATTGTGCTTCAGGGGCTCAATCTCACAGCCACATTAGAAGAGGCTTTATTACCATTAATTTTCACTGTATTACATTAGCTGTGTCACCATAACTGAGTTTCCATCTCACATTCCCACATTCAGCACCTCCTGCATGATAAATAGCCCCTGTGAGTCCCAATAATAATCCATCTGAGAGGGTTTTTGCTGTAAATGTGGCCCATCAGGCCTCACCATGTTCAACAAGAGCAGGGGAAATGGAGCCTTTGTAAAGCACAGTATGAAAAGTAGGCCTATTCGACGAGATTTTCACATTTTCCAATTATGCCAGTGTGTATTGTTCAGTGCGTAGCCCAAGTCAGTCTCTGGTTATCTGTGTTTTTTGCTAGTTTTATCACCTGGAATTGGCTGTCAGGTCAAATGTGTAAGTATACAGTATGATTATTATAGCATAGTAATTGCAACCCAATGCAATTTAAAAGCATCACTGGTTTCCACTGCAAAAAAATAAATAAATAAAAGAAAAAAGACTGGCCTCATATTAACTAAAACTATAAAAAAAAAAAAAAATAAATAAACTTAAAATAATAATAATAAAAAAAAACTAATAATAAAGTAGCTATAACAAAATTACTAAAACCTAATTTTTCAATAAATATTTAAAAAAGATCTATTTTTAATGTTATAGTAAAATTTAAAAAATATAAAAATATAATTTTTATCATATTATTTATTAATATTGTTATCTGAAAATATTAATAAATACTATAATAGTGTTGTATATACTAAAACACAACAGCTTTTTTTCAAAGCCTAATGAGTTATATGTATAGCACTGGCATTATAAGAGCAACAAATTTGTTGCCTTCAAAGACACCTTGATCTGATCTTTATCTTGATTTGAGGGTAATTTCATCCCAGAATGCATTTCAACAATAATATCCAAACTTCTCAAAAAAGAGCTCCAGTTACCAGTTGGATGATGAAGAAAATGGTGTCGTGTTGTCTTGTAATCTTTCGCGAGACGAGTTTCTCAGAGTACTACTTGTACTGTGTCTGAAGTTGCTCTACTCATGTAGAGCGTTTCAAATCGGTCACTTTGCGGTTTCACTCCAGTTTTTACATTGTTTAAGTAGGTGCTTAACAGCAAGGTAGCTCACAACAGAACTAGAGTGGATGCAGGGTCCAAATGAACATCTGTTGTAATTTAATGCAAATACACCAGCAAACACAGTTAATAAAAGCTACAGGGGGAGACATCACAGCATACATTTCTCCATTTATGTCACAGACTTAAAGGCCGCGTGATGTGCTTCCTCCAATGGTGGGAGGGAACAGAACTGCTGTGGCTTCCTAAGGCTAATCGTCTTTGGAAAAAACAAGAATAAACACAATCACT